>VYZU01014801.1:7430-23226 GCA_013401355.1 Ceyx cyanopectus | reverse complement strand
CTCTGCTTCTGCCCCTGCAGCTGCCAGAGCAGCCCGGAGCGGGCCGGGCTGGGCTCCGCACACGCACCTGCCCCGGGCCGGGGCCAGCCGCGGGACTGGGCGGGCAGGCGCAGGGGTCGGGACCGCCCCGGGGCCGCCGCCTCCACCTCGAGGAGTTGGCAGCGCCTCAGCGCCTCTGCTCCCGCCCCTCAGCGCCCGGCGGGAGCGCAGCCGGGGCACGATCGCAACCATAAAGAAACCACCCCGTCAGGGGCCCCGTCAGCGCTAGTCCCGGCGGCCAGGGCGGGAAAGCCGCCAAGCCGGGGTCGAGGCGGGCAACCACCTCTGCTCCACGCCGGCCGAGCTCCGGCCCCGCCACCTCCCCGGCGCGCCGGGGCGAGGCACGGGCAGGTTTGCGGCGGGTAGAGCCGGGGAAACCGCCGCCCTGCTCCGCTCCTCCCTTGCCTCCCTTTCCCAGCCCGTGGCAGCGCCCCAGAGCGAGCACCTCCCTTCCTTCCCCCCGGGCGCTGGGTGTTGCTGTTGTTTTGCCGCCGCCGCCGCCGGGGTGGGCACGGAGGGAGGGGAAGGGGCGCGCTGTGCCGCGGGGCCGGGTGCCAGGCACACGCCTCTGCCTGACACACGGGCAAAGAGGAGGAGCCGGACGGGCAGGTTTGGCAGCGGGGCGGTGGCGGCCCCCGCTCCCCTCCCCTCCGCGGGCGGCCGGGGGATAATTAATGTCTGTGCGAGTCCGTCTGCCCCCGGGAGGCAGGGCGGGCGGGGCAGAGTCAGTGCGTGGCCGCTTGTTTGTGAGCGGTGACTCGCCCCGGCCCCCTCCACGGAGCCTCCACCCCGCGGGCGGGGAACCGCCCGACCCGCCCGGCCGCGCTCCCCGCCGTGACCCTCCCACCGCCGCTCACCCCTCCGGCCCGGGGAGCCTGGCAGGGCGAGCGGCGCCGGCGTCATGTGACAGCGCGGCCCGGTGCCAGCAGCCCGGGGGGGAAGGCGAGCGGGCGGAGGGCGTGGAGACAGGGCGGCGGGCGGGCAGCTCCTCCTCGCACACAGACCCTGAGCCACCGCCGAGGCGCTTCGGCCACGGGGACGCGGGACACGTCGGGGCCTCGGTGCCGCCGGAGCGCCCCCCAAGCCTCGCCGCACAGAGAGACCCCCCCCCTCCTCACCCCAGCGCTGCGGAAGCCCGACGGGAGGCCCGGCTCTGCTGCCGAGGGGTGAGTGTGCGGGCGGGGGAACGGGCCGGATAGAGCTGCCGGAGTAGGAAAGTTTCCAGGCGCAGCGCAGAAGCCGAGAGGGCAGGGGGTGGGACGCTGCCAGCGGCGATGGGGGGGAGCGTGAGCCGCAGCCGGGCCGGGCTGGGGGACGGGGTCTCCATCCGGCAGCAGCCTCGGGGAGAGGGGAGGGAAACTCCTCATGGCTTCGCAGCAGGGCTCCCTCCGTGATGCCCGGGAAACTCTCTGCGTGGCCGCGGGCGCAGGGATGTGGGGGGGCCGGTGTCGGTCGCGGCCGCCCTGGCGAGCAGCGCACCTGTGTGGCCGCCGGCGTCGCTCGGGGCCGCCTCCCCTGCGCTGCCCTCCCCCATCGGCTGCGCTGTCTGCTGGGGGGAGCTTTGGGCCTCTCTGCCTGCTGAGCTGCGGGCTGCCCGCCCCTCGGGCCGGCTTCCTGGCCAGCGGGGTCCGGCAGAGCGGGACAGGCTCGTGTTCGGTTAGGGGTTGGAGTGTCATCGCATCCCGCACGGTTTACGGTGCCGAACGGAACGGAGGTGAGAAGTACAGCGGCTTCTCTGCGTGCTGAGGGCAGGGGGAGAATCTGCCCGGGCAGGAGCTTGGCGGGCTCCCATCGGTAGCGCCGTGTCCTCGGTGTAAGTGCCGGTGAAGCCAAGGAAGGATGAGACCGGCTCTGTCGCGCCTGTTGTCGTCTGACCTGATCGCCGCTTAGCCACGATGCAGCCGAAGTTAAAGCAGGTAGTGCCCAGGACAGCACGGGAGTTAGAAATAACGACAGCAGTTAGCTTCTTCTTGTGGACCTTTTGCCAGATGAGTTCCTGGCACAGGCAGGAGAGCCCTGGAAAAGCGGCAGGAGCCAACTCTGGAGATCACAGCACTTAACCAGAGGGGAGAAAGACCCATTTCACAACAGCTCGAGTGGTCATTCAAGAGTTACAGGAAAAAAACAGATTAAAGTTGATTTTATGTGCTCCCTTGTCAATTCCCAGTAGTGTTCCTGTACCCTCTGCTGTGTTTTGTTTGAAAATTCAAGAAGTGTCACTGTGGAGCTGAATTCTGAACATTTTATTCTTGAGGAAAAACTGAAAAGGTGGTTGATAGGAGAAATCTGAAGACATGATGACAATTAACATCCAGAAGTGTTTATTACCTGCATTGAAAACAAAGGATTCCATGGCTGTTCACTGGCCCCTTTTCCATAGAATGCTTTTGAGATACACTGAATGCTTTTCAGATCCACTGTCCTGATAATCACATGGGGAGCTGCTCCTTGTGAGAGGAATTACATCTGGATTTGATAATCCTGCCTGACCCATAAGAGATTTATTTCAGAATAACTTTCCTCTTGGCATTTTAAAGAATATTTTGTCTAGTATCAAACAGAAAAAAACCTGAGCTGACTTTTGACCTTTTTTTTTCTTGGTGTTTGTTTTTTTTTCTTCTTCTGCACACCCTGTTACAGACCACATGGGAGCCTGGAGGTAAGGGCAGGGGGCAAAAGACAAAGATAGTAAACGACCTCACCCTTCCCTGAGAAACCCAGCAAATTTCCTCTGAGTAGCAGAGCTGCAGGGGAGCCCATGAGGCACCCTGAGTTTTTGACCCACACAACACCTGTTCAGCCAAAAGCAAAAGTCTTCAGCTAAATAATGATGTAAATATGAGTGGGATTAGCCAAAAGCTCAGAGATAATAGAGATGGGATTTATCCACCCACCAAATTACTTATATTTCCAGACATTGGGTATGAAGTAAGGAACTGATACTATCAGCATAACACCTACACCCACATGTTGCTGTGGAGATGCTGTAGTAGCCAGTTGTTGTCACCTTGTGTGCATTGATAAAGTCCAGCCATGAAACCTCCCAGCAGTTACTATTGCTACTGTGGAGCTTGTCCACTTAATTTGCTGTAGCACAGTCTCATGTTGGATAATATTCCATGTTCCACACATGAGAAATAACTAACTGATGCCAAGTATGTAAGAGAATTTGCAGCCACAGCTTAGAAGGAAAAGGAATGTTGAAGTTCTTTTGCATGGTATCTAGACAAGATATGCCTCCCCTCTGCTTCATGTTGTCAGTTTAGTTCTTTTATATTGGGGTGCTTCAAAAAGAGAAGTCATATCTGGAAATAGAGGTGAAGTCTGAGTGCACATGGAGCAGGGAGGTAGAAAGCTGAGCATGTGACAGCTTAGAAAAATACTGCAGGGTGCACTGAGGGCTGTTGGTTCTCTGCTGTGGAGCAGTCCTGAGCAAAAGGGGCTCCTGCAGTGGTCCCACTAGATCTGTCTGTGAAGAAGGTGCTGCCTGGCAGGCTGGGCACTCACTGATGTCACAATCACACAATGGTAGGGGTATTCATAGACATTGATGAGGTCCCCCCTCAGTCTCCTCCAGGCTAAAGAGCCCCAGCTCTCTCAGGGAGATCTCCACTCCCTTCAGCATCTTGCTGCCCTGCACTCGACTCTCTCCAGTAAATCTCTGTCTTCCCTGAACTGGGGTACCCAGAACTGGACACAGTACTCGAGGTGGGGTCTCACCAGTGCAAAGCAGAGTGGGAGGAGAACCTCCCTTGACCTGGCCACACTTCTGGTGCATCCCAGGATGCCCTTGGCCTTGTTGTCAGGAAGCAGCAGCGTTTAGCCGCTGGCATTCTGTAAATCCAGCCATAAGCAGCTGCTCCTGGGGAAGGTTTCAACCAATCGACGCGACCCGCGCTGCCTCAAAATCCCCTGCTCCCTTGTGCTGAAGGAGCCTGTTTGTAAATAGGGCAGGTCCCCTGCATCAGGACAGTGTTTTTATTCACACCCAATGAACAAACACCTCCACCCACTGTTGTTGTTTTAAAAGACTCCAGCTGCTCATGAATACGGGGTCAGGGAGGGCCGCCTAAATGTTTCTCTGTGCTCTCTCCCCAGCGCGGCCAGCAGAGCTGTTTCCTGTTCTTTGTTTCAAGGCTGGGCTTTGCGTCACACATTCCAAGTGGCATATGTGGTGCTCTTTCCTGTTTCAGGCTGTTTTCTGCTAGATCGGTAGCCTGGTCCAGGCCCCTTGTCACTGCCCCTCAACTCCCAATCCCCACCCAGTGAGTTATCATGTCTCTACACACTCAACGATTGCTTCAGATGCCTGTGTTATGTCATAACGAGGTTTCCAAGTTAACCTTTAAACGCACGCCCTCCACTCCAGTGTCGTTGTGGGGGTGGAGAGCTTTGCTCCCTTCACTGAAAACCAGTACTCGAGTCTCCAGCAATGTGTGAGCCAGTTCTCTTGCTCATCAGCCCATCTGGAACAGCTCCATTAAAGTTAGGGAGTTAAGAGTGGTGTAAAAAGAGTGTGAGAAGTGAATCCGCATCTGTTAGGCTCACGCTTGTGAGAGGGTTTTGGCTTCTGCCCTTTGGAACACAAATGGCCTACTGGAAGCACTTTGTATTTCCATATCTCAAAAGGACTTTCCTTTATTTCCTATATAAATATTTCCTTCTTATACAAACCAGAAGATTCTCTGTATTCCAGAGGTAATAAGAAAATGAGGCACTTCCAGCTAACTTTTCTTTGGCATAAATAAGTAGGTATGACTCCCACGTTTTGCATATTTGAAGGCATAATTATTCTTTTTTTCTTCTGCTGCTTGTATTTTTCTTCTCACCCCACCTTGTTGAAGAGAAACATTGAGAAAAAAATAAGAAAAAGAACATAAATCTTTCTGCTGCTTTGGACCTAACAGAAGAAGAGCTAAAGGACCCAAGCCAAAGTTTGGATGGATGTTTTTTCTTTGTCACTTACGAACTGGAATATTCATGGTTCTGTACACACAGGAATACTTGCACCCTTTCATTTTACCCCTTTTTATTTCACTCATTTTTAAAATTAATCTTACAGTTTCTGGTGTTCCTTTTTCAGATACTAAAAGTTAACTGTTTGTGATCATTGCAGATTTCTTTAAAGAAATATATGCTTTAAACTTCCTCTTTCAGGGCTTAATTTTATGTGAAAAACAATTCTTACTGAATTATGTGCACATCCTTACACTGACTTGTTTTTTTGTCTGTTCAGAAATCAAGATAACAAGAAGTATTTGGCCACACAGTTTTGGTAAGTTGCTTGTTGATTATTTTCATTTGTTAACTCTCAGTTGTGTTTACTTGGTATTTTTTTCTGTTAATTTTAGAATAGCAGGGATGAGTTTCTTTTTTAGACCCCAATGAAATACTTTAATTCTGTTACTGTTAATTTGCATAGCATTTCAAATATATTTCTTCTTTTCCATGACAGAGCAAAAATGTACTAACTAACTCCATTTAGTACTGGAAACTGGTATATAATAAATGCAGTAAATTTTGTGGTTCACACCTTTTTCTGTAGCCAGAAGTTCTCCAAAAGCAAGGACAGAGATTAAAATCATAATAGTTTTGTAAACCAACTTTTTAATATTAATTAGTACAGCTAACAGGAGGTCTCTTTGACTTCTTTTATGCTGTCATCATTGAAGCTTTGTGTTTTCATTCCGAGGCTGGTTGTTTCCAATCCAAAATATGAAGCTTGGCAGAGCTGTTTTTAGGAGAGATTTAACCCTTCCATGTTAAACACTCACTTGTGCTCAGGCTTCCTTTGAGAGCCTTGGGAAGGAAGCCTAAGTGTACTCAAATGGAAAGGTAAAGCTCTGACAGGTTTTTTAACAGTGAACTAAATCAGAATGGAGAAAAACAAAGGCAAATGTGTAGTCAGCCTGTCATGCAGACCCTGTATGTTACCAGCAAACTAACTAGATCCATGAAAGCCTGAGAGACTTGCCATTTTTGAAGTGCTGATCTGCTTTGCTCACTGTCTTGCTCTTAACCACTCCAGTCTCCAGCTCTTGTCCTGGTTTGTTTTTGTTGGTTTTTTTTTTCCCCACTTCCGTCCATGTGTAGGCTGTTATTCATAAATCTACACTTCCTTTCTTTAGGATTAGATTTTTTTTCCTTCTTCCCTATACTATAAAAAATGTTCCATCAAATAGCAGAACCTTTGCCTAAGAGTGTTTTCTGCATTATTCATAATAAAAAGAGACATTTTGTATTTCTCCTTTTAAATCATCTTCTGAATTAACCTCTTTAAAAAAAAAGCACAACAAAAAAACCCAAAGTTCAGTTTGGAAGGGAAAGATGATCATACCATTCCACATACTTCACTTGTTTTCAGAAGTCTGATCTTTTGTCCTTACTAGACTGTTTCTCCTTCTAAGAAGTAGCCTGAGACAGGAAACCAGAGAGCAGTCTGCCATGATAAGGGAGAATATTGTATGATGGAGGTGCCTCAGGAGCTTTTCTTTCTCTCTCAGGTTCAGTAAATGTACAACTGAAGGATGAACAGGGTTTTCTTGGGCTTCATTTTTCCTTGGGAGAGAAGACATTTACTTAATGAGCACTGCAACTCCTTTTTTTTTTTTTTTAATTGAAATTTATGCATACAAGAAAACCATCTGTAGGCACATGGCTTCACAGTATTAGAAATTTAATGGAAATACTGATTAGTCAGCTACACAGCTGAAAAATAATTCCGTCAGAGCAGTTCTGGGTCAAACAAATTGACATCAACAAATTTAAGATGCCCAGAAAAAAAAACAGATTTTTCATTTGGCTTACAGTTCTGAAAGGAGAAACATGAAAGACTTTAAAGTCAACAGAAAGAGAAATACTCTGAAATACTAAATAACAGAATATAAATAATCTTTTTCTTCATGCCTATCAAATAATACCATCAGGAGTTTTTTTCCTAGAGACCCATTTTCTTTTTAAATGCTATCCCAACTTTTTCAACAGTTATTACCATTTTCCAGTGGAAAACTAGTGAATAAACAAACACAGAAGGCTGGGGATAATGAAACTGCCCCATGCAGTTCAGTGCATACCCACTTCCCAGTAAAGTTAATGGAACTTCAGAAACTTTTTGCTGACTCAGGTCTTGATGAGCAACTGGTACAGTAAGCACAAAGACATCTTGCTACTAGCTCTGGAAAACATCTCTACCTTTCCCAGCAAATTCTGCTCTTAGAAACTGCTTTTTCTCTCCTGGACTTCCTTCCAAGTTTCCACTGAAGAAAACTTCTCACCCAGGTTCAGAAAACCTCTCCAGCCACTGAATTTTGGCATTGTGTGTTTGGGCACCATCTCTGGAGCTATTGCAGGTGAGGTTGGCCAAGGCTCTGAGCAGCCTGGGCTAGTTGAGGGTGTCCCTGCTCCCTGCAGGGGGCTGCACTAGATGCCCTTTGGAGCTCCCTTCCAGCCCTAAACATTCTCTGATTCTATTTCATCAGTGGAGTTTTCTGATGTTATCACTTGTCCTCAGTATTAGGGGAAGTTTGACTCTAGCTCACAGAAGAAGTCATAATTTCAGAGCAATGCCTGGTCACTGCACCCCTGTCCACAAGAGTCAGGGCACTGACTGCTCCTCCAGGTATTTGCTGAGAGCAAAGGCTGTGAAGAGTCCAATGCAAAGGCAAAATGGGTTATGCACAGTCAAAACTGACCCTTCACCCCACCCTTTTATACCAGGTTTGCAGCTGGTGGACCTTGAAAAGAGAGTAGCTGAGTGTGAGTGCTCTTCTTCAGCAGCTCTGCAGTGCAGATGGAGAGTCTGGGTGCAGCCTTCACCCACTGCTTATTTCATCCAGTGTAAATAATCTGTACAAGTCCTTATTGTCAGAATACATGTTAAGTACCTTAAAGCTTTCATTTGCTCTTAATTATGTCTCTGAAACACTAAACCATACCTGTCAGGAAGTTAATGCCAGGAAGTCTTCAATCCTGACATGGGAATGAGCTTTGCTGATGCTGAACTTCCCCTCTGGAAGGGAAACTTCACTGCAGATTTATCCTAAGCACAGAGTCTGGGCTTTTCCTGCCTTGCTGTCTTTGCTGGACTGCAGATAGGAAAGTCCAGCAAAGGAAAATCCTGAAGGACTTTGCCTGGACTTTACCTTGCACCTGTCCTTATTTGCATACAAAACCCAATTGCTTCATTTGTCTTTCAGAAGTACAGGGTGTGAGCAAAATCTTATCAAAAGCCATGTCCTGTTTGGACAAGTTGGACTGACTTGGCAGAGCTCCACGGGGTGGAGTGAATGGGAGGAGGCAAGAAAGTAAAAACTGTGGCTTGTTAGCAGAAAAAAAGAGAGGGAGAGCAGAAAAAGAAAAGAGGGTGGAATGTTTGCCTACCAGATCCTAGTTAATTATTTCGTTTCAGATTACATGCATTTTAAATTCTTTTAACCCACATGAAAAAAACCCTTGAGTGCAAAATAGTTTATCTAATAACCTGAAAAACAAAGGCCCTTATTTTTAATATATGCTTAATATGAAGGTATTGTTGTCTCCTCACTGTTTTCCTCAGGAATGAGAGCTGGTATTTTGATTTTCCAGAAATTAGCTGTATTTACTAAACAATTTGTGGGCTGACATACTAGTACATGATGAAATCAGTGTATAAAGTAGAACCCAAGTGGTTTTTCATTCCTCAGTAAAAGAAACAGACTACACTGTTTACCTTCCCTATTGCCTCCTTCTCAGATGTTTAGTAGAGTTTGGGAGTTTTTTAGGCATGATTTTATTAATAGACTAGGAAAAAGGGCTGACTTTTTAGTAGAGGTAGCATGTGTTATTTATCTGACTGTGCATGTACATATTTGCTTGTGAATGTGGTCCAAGCAATCAATTTGGAGCATTATTTTTTAAATACAATGAGAATTGTTTTTTGAGTTTATTTGTAGCCTTCAGAACATTTCCTTCTAAGGTGAATTTGAAATGACAGAGCCAAAAGTGGTTTGTAGCAGCTGTATTTGCCACCAAATAAGAATTTGACACTGATCTGAACCAACAGGACTGAGTGTTAAATGTTCACTAATTTTTCTTTCTTGAAAATTGGTTTCCTTATCAAATTGGGAAAAGAAACCTACCACTGAAGAGTGATGTGATAAGGAAATGCTCATTCTCTGTACTGTGATGCAGCAATAAAAATAACATTTTCCTCTGCTGTTCTTAGATGACTGCACCTGAGAAAGACTGAGAATGACTTTTCTGTTTTCTAAGTGCAGTGCACTTTCTGATTCCTACACAGTAAGTTAGAGCCCTCTCAGGAAACACTCACATGTGTAGCATGACACATAAAATATATTTTAAGTGTCATTCATACACCTTCTTGGAGCAAAAGATGAAAGGAGTGACTTAAACTGAAGAAAATACCCATTTTAAAATGTCAAAAAGAATAGCCTGGGAGCATGGCTGCTTACTTGGAACATTCCTTTTTCTTCTTTTCCTTTTTCATCCTTCTCCTTTTCCTTTTCCTCCTTTTTCTTTTCCTTCTCCTTCTTCCTCTTTTCCTCCTTTCTTCCTTCACTAAAGCACCAATTGTTATGTCACTTTATCTGTGCACATCTGCATGAAAAATTGAAAGTTTCCAAAAACCTAAAAGCAAACAGCTCCAACTTCTTATGTGTATGGTCTGAGAGGCTATATTTTACTGTAAACATAAATAAAATATAAATAAATTATAACTTTTTTTCTGTTCTTACAATGCATATATGTGTGTAGGAACTTGAGTGATGCATAGATACACTTAAAAAAATATAATGCATATATAACATGGATATGTTTCTGGGAATATGGTCTTCTGAAACATGAGTTCTAGCTATGTGAGATGTTAAAATACTTGAGGAGATAACCAGTCAAAGAAAAACAGTATCTTTAACAACCTTCTCACAAACATTCTTGAAGTGTTTACAAAATTATCACCACTTTTAGCAAATAACACTATCTTATACAACTGCTTCTAAAATAAAGATGCATGTTAAGTTTGGACATTACATTGAGCTGCTCTATAAATTTCAATTTTTTTTCCTTTTTTTTTTTTTCTGTTTTTATTGGGCCTTTGACTTTTGTAAGAACAAGTGTGAATTTACTTTATTAATTATTTTAATGTACTTTTGATACTTGTTTCCATGATTCAAAATGTACACTGTTGTAATATATTCCTTTAAACTTCTTGGTGATAACTTTTAACAGTTGATGCCATCTTCCTCTAGAAGTTCTTAAATTTTTATTTGTAAACACATAGTTAATTGCAGGATTGTTCATTAGTGTAGGCTTTCTCAAATTGTTTTGATTAGCTACATCTTAAAATTTTCATTTCAGTTTCTGGAAGAATTTTGCCTTTAGCCTACTTCCTCAGGGGGAAATTGTCTGGCTGGTGTGGGCTGGCTCTATTCCTTTCTTTCCAGTGCCATCTACTGGGCAAAATTGAATTTCTTTTGGGTTTTTTTTGTCCTCAACAGAGGTCATAGCACTTCCAGGCAGGGCTGTGACCTGCACACTGAATGGTCAGGCACTTGCTCCTTTAACATCAACCATGTACCTCTTCAAATTAGTCCTAGATTTCAGTCTTTTTTTTTGTGTTGATTTCCATGTCACTGTACATGAAGGTTTCAATTTTTCTCTCAGGACTATTAGAAAAGAGATAGCATCTCCAAAACAATTTTCCTTGTATAAACAAAATTATTCTGAGGTCCTGCTTGATGAGCAGTGTCTAGTGTAGACTGTGGTGTGTTTACACACTGACAGCTAATTAAAGTGACAATTCTGTAATCCTAGTATGCTGAGATAGACAATAAAAATTCAAATTAATTAAAAGTTAGCATGTGTCCCTTTGTTTCAATAGCAATTGGGAAAGAATACACAAAATAACTGAAATACTTACATGAAGCCCAGTTAAATATTTAAGGTACATTAGAGGTGGATAAATATTCACATTACTCTGATAAATTAATAAATCTCTACAGTTCAGAAAGTTGATTGGGTGATTTCCTGTGGCTTTCTAACACCTTGTCTTTTCCTTGCAGGCCAGAATATCAAAGGCATCAGAATAGGTGAATAAAAAAGATGCTAATGTTTGACCCAGTCCCTATCAAGCAAGAAGCCATGGACCCTGTTTCAGTGGTAAGGCTTCTAAAATACATCTTTTTCTTGTGTTTACCAATATTTTCCATTGATACCCACACACCATATATTTCCACATAAATTTTCCATTCATACCCAGGTTTCTCTAAGCTTTGGTCTAGCTTAGGAAGGGCTGTGAAGCTGTATTTTGCTCTTAGGGCAAATTCACATTCTAGTCAAATTTTTTTCTGGTTTATGAATGTCTTGACCCTAAAAACCCTGCCCCACTACTGGTGCTGCCATCACCAGAGCAGAGAAAATCCAAGAACTCCTCAGGCACTGCAGTGCAGATATGATCTCTGCAGCTCACACTGCTGATGGAGGGGGGGTTGAAATTGTGGTTGCAGTGGTACTACATGTACAGCTCACCATTGTCCCCTTTTCTGGTTTTTCTCTTGGTCTTGACAGCATGTGCCTGGGGCTGACTCTGCACTCTAAACTGCAGAAAATTAATCCTGAACAAAAAAAAACACTGTGTTTTTTTCTGGATAAGCTAGGGGTGTTACCTTACTAGGTGAACAGATGAGAACTAGGGCAACAGAGGAGGAATGGGAAGAGAAGGGGAAGGGGAGACCTTTCTAATTTGGTTTATTTTCCATCACCTTGGCTCATCTCAGAGAAGAGTCTGAGAAGCAAGATCAGCAGGACTGTGTAGCTGGGAGGAGAGCAGTGGGAATTGTGATGATTGAGGCTGCCAGAGAAATACAGCCTCAGGAAGCAGTTTAGCAAATACTTCACCTGTTTAACTGCAGGCAGCTGGAAGGTTCAGGTTTTTCTCCCTCCTTTCTAGCTTTGTGTCTCCTTTGTATGCCATGAAACAAGTGTGTGGCCACAGAATGATTCAACAGTGCATTTAATAACACTTCTTGAGAGTTACATTTATATGCATTTTTAAATTCCAGCTTGACTTTCCTGGGGTTTATTTACTTGAGAGCAATAATAGAAAAATAACTGACCTACCACCAAGAGTGTCCCTATGACAAATTCCAGTATTTGGGTGAAGAAAAAACCTCAGTACTGACCAGTCTGTCCCTTGAATCACATGAATTAGTTCATAAGCTTGAAATTTATAGATATAAAGTCTATCTTCAAAAAAAATCCCATGAGTTAACTTTATATAAAAAGGTTATATTGAAGAGATGCTTTGTTCTTTAATAGACTCACTGACCAAAAACATCTCCTAAGATATAAATAGCATAGTCTTTTTCATTTCTAGTGTTCTTGCNTTTCCATTGATACCCACACACCATATATTTCCACATAAATTTTCCATTCATACCCAGGTTTCTCTAAGCTTTGGTCTAGCTTAGGAAGGGCTGTGAAGCTGTATTTTGCTCTTAGGGCAAATTCACATTCTAGTCAAATTTTTTTCTGGTTTATGAATGTCTTGACCCTAAAAACCCTGCCCCACTACTGGTGCTGCCATCACCAGAGCAGAGAAAATCCAAGAACTCCTCAGGCACTGCAGTGCAGATATGATCTCTGCAGCTCACACTGCTGATGGAGGGGGGGTTGAAATTGTGGTTGCAGTGGTACTACATGTACAGCTCACCATTGTCCCCTTTTCTGGTTTTTCTCTTGGTCTTGACAGCATGTGCCTGGGGCTGACTCTGCACTCTAAACTGCAGAAAATTAATCCTGAACAAAAAAAAACACTGTGTTTTTTTCTGGATAAGCTAGGGGTGTTACCTTACTAGGTGAACAGATGAGAACTAGGGCAACAGAGGAGGAATGGGAAGAGAAGGGGAAGGGGAGACCTTTCTAATTTGGTTTATTTTCCATCACCTTGGCTCATCTCAGAGAAGAGTCTGAGAAGCAAGATCAGCAGGACTGTGTAGCTGGGAGGAGAGCAGTGGGAATTGTGATGATTGAGGCTGCCAGAGAAATACAGCCTCAGGAAGCAGTTTAGCAAATACTTCACCTGTTTAACTGCAGGCAGCTGGAAGGTTCAGGTTTTTCTCCCTCCTTTCTAGCTTTGTGTCTCCTTTGTATGCCATGAAACAAGTGTGTGGCCACAGAATGATTCAACAGTGCATTTAATAACACTTCTTGAGAGTTACATTTATATGCATTTTTAAATTCCAGCTTGACTTTCCTGGGGTTTATTTACTTGAGAGCAATAATAGAAAAATAACTGACCTACCACCAAGAGTGTCCCTATGACAAATTCCAGTATTTGGGTGAAGAAAAAACCTCAGTACTGACCAGTCTGTCCCTTGAATCACATGAATTAGTTCATAAGCTTGAAATTTATAGATATAAAGTCTATCTTCAAAAAAAATCCCATGAGTTAACTTTATATAAAAAGGTTATATTGAAGAGATGCTTTGTTCTTTAATAGACTCACTGACCAAAAACATCTCCTAAGATATAAATAGCATAGTCTTTTTCATTTCTAGTGTTCTTGCAATGGAAAAAAAAAATAAAAAAATATAACATTTAAGGGCTAAAAAACTGTGTGGGTTGCATTTTTGCATCAGTTTTCATTGTAAGTTGTCTGTTAGAAAACAACCTTAGTTTTCAACACTTCAAATGGAAAATTTACCTGGAAAGTTGCTTAACAGTACAGTACTCTGTGATGAAAGTTAATGCTGCTTGGGTTACAAAAGTTATTCCCACTAAAATGCAGAGATATCACATAGGCCAAGATGAGCTGAAGGCTTTAAATGATCTTGTAATTAGAATTACTGGCTAATACTGACAGGAACAGCCTTCCAACACACCAAATGTATATCCTTGTACTAGTTCTCAAAATCAGCCCAGCTAATTAGCTGCTTTATTTCACAAAAAAAAGCCCCAGAGGTTTAGAATTTACCTTGGAGATGCTTTAGTTTCTCACCCATTGCTTATATAGTCCAGCTGTGTGCTTTTCATTGCTTGCAAGGTTCAGACACATAATTTCTTGCTTCAGTGATGATTGTTTTCCAATTACTTAAGTAATTTAATTACCTGAAATTCTAAGTCCCATTTAACTCCCATCTTGCTTGACTTTGTCATCCTCAGTATGTAGTTTTATGCTGGGCATAGTGAGGTAAATAATCTGTAGCTTAGCATATGAAAAGCCACTTCTAAGAGAGAAAAACTGTTGAAGATTTGTTTTTATCATCTGTTTTACTTCTGAAACTGAATCAGTGCTTGACTAACTTTCTTTGTATGAAATCTCAGGTTTATTTTACTCACTTTTATTTATTAAGTCCATTATAGTACTTGCATAAAACATTTTCATTTGGCATCAGCTTTTTCTTTTTCAGCAGTGTATAAATAATAAACTGTGTTGGTTTTCCCTCCTCCTGACAGTCCTACCCGTCCAATTACATGGACCAGATGAAGCCAAACAAATACAGTGTCATTTATTCTGCACCCAGCATGTTGCACAACAAATTNTATTTTATTATTTTATTAATTTTTTTACATACCAATTTTTCTTCTGTAACTCTACATATTTTTTGATGTGTTGCCTTTCCTCTCCTACCCTCCTCCATACAGTGCCTGTCATTGAATCTTATGAGAAGCCTACACTGAAGAAAACAATCAAAGTAGAGCCAGGAAGTGAACCATCGAAGACTGACTTCTACCCTGAACAAATGTCACCTCCAATCATGACCTCATTGTCTCCCCAGCAAGTAATGGTGCAAGAGTAAGTACCTTTCAGTAGTCCCAGGATCAGCAGAGGAATGAAAAGCAGTTCACTGAAGCCAGTACCAGTTTTCAGTGCTGGGAGGGAGTGCTGCCTTGCTTGAGGCCTACAAGTNTCTACTCCAACCCAGAAGGACTGTCAAATGGAATCCAGATGGAGCCCGTCGACCTCACGGTGAACAAACGCAGCTCACCACCTTCAGCTGCAAGTTCTCCCTCCCCCCTGAAATTCCAGACTGTGCACAGGAGAACCTCCCCTGGCTTGACTCTGTCCTCACCCAGCTCACCTCTCAGTAAATTCCCCCCATCCCCCCCGGGAGTGCAGCCCCTTTCCATGCCAATAACAATCCCACCCGTGATGGCTGCTGCTCTCTCACGCCACGGACTGAGGAGCCCTGGGATCCTGCCTGTCATACAGCCTGTGGTGGTCCAGCCAGTTCCCTTCATGTATGCTCCCCATCTCCAGCAGCCCATCATGGTCTCCACAGTTCTTGCAGATGAGATGGAAGCTCCAAGCAGCATGCCAGGTTGGTGGTTTTCCTTTTGATTACTTGCCTTTTTCTGGTCTCTGATCCTGGGGAGGTAACTGTATGTCCAAGCTCTTCTTTCTGTGTTTTTCACATGGTAGGAAATGGAACATAACTCCATCCAGGCATAGAATTTACTGTGTAAATACTGTACCAAACTTACCAAGGTCATATGCTGCTAATTAATACATATAAAGCTGTTTATCTGCTGACATTTGGGCTGGTAGGACTGATGAAAACTAATAGATCTGGTTTGAATCACAGTTCATCAGGAGATAGGCAAAAACTGGAAGATTCTTCATTTTAGCAGATACTGTCACACATGGTGACATTGCAGGTCACCTGTCTATATCCACAGTGAAAATTTTTTTTTCCTTTATGTTTTTAAATGGCCACTTCATTTTTCCCTGAGTGTGTGTGCTAGTTTATTCACGGAGGACTGT
>VYZU01014798.1:0-40852 GCA_013401355.1 Ceyx cyanopectus | reverse complement strand
CTGTTAGCAATATCAAATCTTTAATAATATAAAACTAAACCTGTAGATTTTCTGCCACATAGACATTTCTTTTACTGAAGTTGCAGTTTGAGTTTTTTAAATGAAAGTTATATATACTGGTAAAGATAATTTGCATTAACTAATCCTATTGATCATTTAGGAAAGAAGCAAGGCTTACAAGCTTTTGGCTTCTAAGAAGAATTGCATAGATGGAAGTGTGACTAGTGCCAGCAGCCTAGGTAGCTAGCAGCCCTGCTGTCATCTCCACAAGGCCATGGTATGGGCTGGATCTTGAGCTGTGACTGACCAGAGGATGAGCAGACCAGGTGTACAGCAAGAGGAGCTACACAGCACGTGTCTCCTGAGCTCTGGCCTCGAGTCCAGCCCCAGCACTAGAGGCCCTCCCTGCCCTGCTTCTCCTTGGCTCCTGCCCCATCCCTGCCCTGGGGCAGGCTGGTGGTGCAGTGTATGGCTGCATAGATGGGCCCTATGCCATTGCTGTGCTGGGGAGCTTCTCTGCGGGGTCGCTTCAGAGCCTCTGCAGCTCCTGGGCAGTGCTGGAGGGGCTGGCAGGGGCTGCAGGGCTGAGCAGACTCTGGCTCTGGGCCTGTTCTGAACTCTTTCTGCAGCCTGTCCATGAAATAATCCCCAAGGCTGTTTCTGCCATCCTGAGAACAGTCAAGCCTGCGAGCGTTGGTCAGGAGATCTCCCATGAGCTTGACCTTCCGCATCTTGGGCCTGATAAATTGCTTCTTGATGGTGCTGGCACTGTGAGGGTCTGCATTCTCAATGCTCAGGGCATAAAGCTCTTCCAAGTACCTTATCATCGTTTTCCACTGCACCATGGCTACTTCCAGAGCTTTCATCAGACCCACTGCATACTCGCAGCTTGGCTTCTGAAAACAAAGAATTGCATCTGTTCAGAACAGCTCATCTCACTGTGTTCACTGATGGTTTCCTCCAGCTTACCTGGCACTCTAAACAAGGTGTGCTAGGATTTCACAGCAAGTCCTTCTAGTCCATCTGTGTTTGGCAGAGTTGTAGACATGCAGAACCCCAGCACATTGACAAGGAACAGAGATGTAGATACCAGCAGCTATACCTGAGGGGTGTTCTTACACCAGGAAACCCTACCATAGAATCACAGCATGGTTTTTGGAGGAAGAGACAGTAAAGGTTGTCTGGTTCCAACCCCTTTGCCATGGGCAGACACACCTCCCAGGTTGCTCAGAGCCCCATCCAGCCTGGCCTGGAACACTTCCAGTGATGGAGCATCCACAGCTTCCCTGGGCAACCTGTGCCAGTGCCTCACTATCTTCCCAGTAAAACATTTCTTCCTAATACCTTGCCTAAATCTACCTTTCAGTTTAGAAACACTTCCCCTTGTCTTATCACTAGACTTCCAATATTTACTTTCTACAGCTTAACAACTCCTATGGTAGGCTGAAGAAGAGCATTGTGTAGTAATTACTTCTAGAATACTGATTTGGTAGAGGCGAATTGGACCGTTTGTAATTGATAAATGAGGTGGGTTTTTCCTGATACTTTTGAGGCTGTGCAAGCCTGAGTTAGATCTGTAGGTCAGGTTCTGTCTTGAGCTGTGCTCCAACAAATCAACTACTGCCTCAAGCTGCAGGTTTCTTCTACCTCCTTCTTCACCACCTTTCTTAGGTGCTAATGGCTTCTAGGCTTCAATGTGAGATAAGTGGGCTGCTTCAGCAGTTTAGAGTCTCATCATTCATTACAGCACACTGCACGCAGCAGTCTTCAGCTGAGTTTAAGAAAAAAGGGACCACTGTTAATATGCTTTGGGGCTAGAAAGTAACCACAGTGTTAGGACTGTGTGTGTGGCAGTTTCTAGGCATCACCAAGCACAAAAAGCATGTACACTGATACAACAGGCAAATTGTAATTGGAATCTAACTGTGGATGAATGCAGGGATCTGAAGTACTAACAATTTTAATACAAGAAGTTAGAATGATGGCTGCAGATTGTTGTCTACTACCCACCTGGATGATTTTAGAGCAGTAATGGCCTCCTCTTTCTTGCTGATACTTCATCAAAGCCTCTGCAGATTTTCTCTCTTCCAGAGCTTGATGCAAGAAGAACTTGGAAACGTTTGGTAGAGCCACATGTGACTGATCAAAATATTCACCCTAAGCACACAAAGCAGAAGTTAAGGTGGGACTGAATTGCAGCAGCATCTGGCTGTATCAGAACTCAGGAGACCCTTCCAATGGAAGCTGTTCTACCAGCACAGTCTGAAGACCTTCATCCACATTCCTGCAGTAGAAAAGTTAAGTAGGTACAGTGTTAAATGAAAACTCTCTAGACTTCTAGAACTCTTTCTACCCTTTACTGATGGGCAGGTAGCTGTGGGACTAATATTCTCTCTCAGCAGCAGTCAGAGATCCTCAGAGTTTTTATTTATGAGTGGTTGGGGTGTGTATGCATGTTTTCCCTGAGCTTTTTGTTTTGTTTTTAAACATGGCCCCAGCACAGGGAGCATAACATCCCTTCAGGCCAGCATTCCAGTGAAAAGATAGCTTTCAAAGGCAGGAGAGATGAAGCAAATACCAAAACAAGCACAACCGTGCATCTATTCACAAGCTTCATTACAAGTGATGTTAGTTCAAAATAAAGCATGCTGCTACTGAACTAAACACTATAGACCCTCAGTATTGGGTAGCTCACACTCAGGACTACTTCAGAAGTGTTGTACTGCAGGCCTTGGTCTGTTCTGTATGGGAAAGGAAAACCTTCAGCCACTGCAGTGATGAACTAGAGCCAATAGATCTGCTCTTACATTAGAGGAATGCAATGCGTGGTGCTGCTGCCCCAGAAGAAGGCATGAGAGGCAGGTAGTGGAGTGCCACCAGGGTATACTGGCTCAGCACTGGCTCTGCACAGCTCTGATGCTGAGGAGAGTGAGAAGCAGCTGCTGGGAACATGCCCAGAGCTGAGCTGCAGGAGCCACACCAGCATTACTGGTCCCTGTGCCACAGACACCAGGCAGCAGAGCTCCTGGCACCCAGACACGCTGGACTGTACCTATTAAACTGGTGTCTTGTAGTCTGCCTCTGAGGGGTGAAGAACTAGGGTGTGCTGGTTTTGCTGTTTCATACTGTCTTCCTTGCTTTCATTTAGTACCCTGCTTGAATCTAAAACACTTGTTTCATCTGCATTGTTCTGTTGAGAAAAAAAATTGCAGAACAGTTACATCCACAGTACAAGTTTATGCCTTTCTCTTATATTTTTATGGCCACCTGGGATACTACAGACTTCTGACACACACACACACACACACACACACGCCGTTCAAGAGAAAGTACATCCTGGAATGTTTTATTAACATTCGGTACAGTATTTCCATAATCCTTCTCCTGAAGTTATTAATTCATGTTTCTGTTGGCAGATGAGTCAAGATTCTGTTTCATAAGCAGATCCTCAGAGCAAGTGTGCTGCGTGCCTTCGAGTGGAGCACAGGTTACCACACCTGCTTAACTGTCAGGTAAGTCTCTTATGTCCATAACTAACCAGTTAACATGTTCACATTTCTAGGCTTGATCTATCCACAGTTTCTCAGCTCTTTCTATCCTCTCCATCTGCCAATCACTGGGATTATTTTAATCCACATGCTTAACAAGTAGAGGTTTTAGTACATACTCACTTTTTATTGGACTAATACTTGACACCAAGTTTGATCTTGGGGATATATTGAATATAGTTGGTGTTGCTTCTCTTGCTTGGCACCAGAAGGGACACTGTTAATAATTGGGTCTGGGGTTTTTTTAATAATTTTTTGGGGGTTCAAATACACATTGTCTTAATATTTGATATTAGAACATATTGTTGCCAGAACAGAACTGTTGCCAGACATAATTGTGGCAAGTATGTTACATGGTACCAGAGATGAATTGAAAATTCACATGCAACATTCCTGCCTATGGCGCAAGAAAACCTCAAGTCAAAAGCAACATCACAAACTGTTACTTCCCCAGTTAGCCACACAGTTTCACTTACAAAGTTTAAGGGAAAAAAAACAAAATAACCCACTCGAGAGCGATAAAGCAGTTATTATTCAAAGCAGTTAGTGTTCGTTGTCCTGTCCCTCCTTCCCGAGGCATAGCTCTGTGACAAATTCACCCGTGTCTGGTCCATCACCTCCCCCGTCGTTTTCCCAGCCCAGGTGGGGGGCAGCTCTGCCCGCAGGTGCCGCAGCGCTGCGCGGTCTGGGGGCGAAGCGAGCTCCCCGATCTCGACGGGTCAGCTAACAGCGTTTCATCCCCGTCTGACTCTGGACCCTTCCTGAGCCCCTACAGCGCCGGCAGGACTCGTTCCGAGCATCTCCCCATCCCCGTGCCTGCCCGGGCAGCGCGGGTGGGAACCCCCGCCGCGCTCCCGGCATTCCCGGCCCCGACCCGCCGCCTTACCAGCGCCTGCAGGCAGTAGGCGAGCTCCAGCATGGCGCTGGTGACCCCGCACAGCCCTTCCTCCACGGCGGCCGGGAAGCTCTGCCGCAGGCGGCTGGCGGGCAGCGGGCGGTGCGCGGGGCAGGCGGGCAGTGTGACGCGGGGCCGCTTGGAGCGGGGCTCGGCCACGGCCGGTGCCGCCATCGCCCCTCCGCGCCCTGCCGAGACGCCTGATATAGCCCGGGCACCTGCGCCGCACCTTGCCGCGCACAGCGCAGCGGGGTCGCCCCGTCCCGCCCCGTCTCCCTCCGTCCCTCCCTCGGGGCCCCGCCGACGGGAGGTGCGCGGGGAGCAGCGTGGGCGGGCGGCTGGGTGAGTTCCGCGCCGGGCAGGCGGGGCCGGGAGCCGCGCTCCTCCCGACGGTCCCCGCCCCTGGCGCGGTGTGCGGGTCTGAGGCTGCGGTACCCGGCCCCCCGCCCAGCCGCCTCCCTCTGCCCCGCCTCGCTTCGCACAGCCTGCGTGCGGGACGGTGGCCAGGGACGCCCGCACCACAATCATAGAGTGGCAGGGGTTGGAAGGGAGCTAGAAGATCATCTAGTCCAACCCCTACGGGGGTTAACCTAGACCAAGTCACCCAGGAACAGATCCAGGGGGGGCTGGAATGTCTCCAGAGCAGGAGACTCCACAGCCTCTCTGGGCAGCCCCTGCCAGGCTCTGTCAACCTCACTAGAAAGAAGTTTTTCCTTGTGTTTACCTCCTTTTCATAGCAGGTGGGCAGGGAAGTGGGGTGGGATCGACCTCCGCTGAAGTCCCGACAGCAGTGTGTTTACACGTGGCTTGGCTGCAGGGTAAATCTGCCTCTTTTTTGATTTAACATGAGAAGTGTTTGGGTTGAGCTGGCCCTACCTAGGCAGATTAAACTATCTTCAGTGTTTTAGTAACTAATGATCCTCAGTTTGTGCAGTAACTTCAAAATAGAGGCTCCTGACTTTCCCAGCTGATTTACCATAGGGTGGAGCTCTGCATGTTACTGCTTGAGCATTTATTTACCTTTGATTCAAGGCAGTGAAGTGGAGTGGAAATGTGAGTAATGGTGGCACCCTTCAAATTGGATCTTTTTTCTGTTCATTGCCTGTATGTTTAGTGAGCTTAATGCTACATGCCATTCTGTGGAATATTTTTTTAGCAGATCACCCCACTCCCTCACAACCCCAGGATTCTAAGGACAGAGTCATTATTCCATTTCATCTTTTAATTGTTATTGGATGTGACTACCTAGAGCAGAGCACCCACCATCTGAGAGTGGCCACATAAAAGTGTGAGAAAATGGTTCATGAGAAGCTCAGGTGCTCCTAGCTCCACACCTCTGTTTGGTGGCTGTTCAACCTTCTTTGTGTGCTGTAGTTTTTCATCTTCTGACTCTTCATGGTGTAGTTAATGTAAAGCAGAAGTTTCAGCAAATGTACAGCAGTTCACTTTTAATAAAACACCTTTAAGCATATGCTGTCTGTAAGCATGTGAGTAAACTCCATGCAAGTGAAGTATACCTGGAGTATTTGCAAGGCTGACGTGCCTTAATTCATGTCACAATATATTCACTGACAAGACAGTGTTTTAGCCTATCTCCTTCTGAATTTCTCAGGGTCATCTAGTTTTCTGAGGCACTAGGGACTTTGGGAGGATGTACTCCCCTCATCCCAGCTGTCATTCTTTTCACCAGTAACTGGTTGCTGGTGTTCTGTTAATCCAGAACAATCCTTGGATTCCTCAGGAGAGGAGGAGCAAGTGTGGTGTCTCTGTGTGCCATCCTATTCAGAGAGAATACCTGATGGCCTCCTTTCCATGCAGGAGGTGCAGATAGTCTGAAGTGTGTGATCACAACACAAAGCAGGTTAGCTTGTGTCTCTGGAGAGGTTTGTGTTTTGTTAGGTGGGTGTTCAGACAGTAATTCCCAAGCTGATGGACGCATGTATCTGTGTTAGTGGACTTCTGGTCCCGCAGAAATTGGTATTATCCCATTTGAGTGATGGAGAACTAAGACTCAGAGACATTTCTTGAGACCACCTGTGATGTGCGGGGTTGAGCTGAAGACTGACTTCAAATTTCCTTCATCTTCACATGCTCTTCAACCCCTTTTTTATGAGAACACCATTCAGCTGGTTTTGCTTTGTGCTTCGTAGAACTAAAGCAAAAGATGCCATCTACAGTGGGAGGGTTGATGCTGTTTATTGCTGTAATCTAGGATTATTTCAATGTGTAATGTTAGGTGCATGCCTTGGTGGAAGATGTCTTCGTGAATTTTTATGATTTGGCATGATTTTGGTGCAGCACATTTTAAAGAGCATTGCAAGTGTATGGCAGAGTGGGAAACCGGACAACCACGGCGTGGTACACGGAACTGGAATGAAAATTCCAGCAAAAAAATATCTTTTACTGACACCCTCCCCCTCACACACCTTTTTATTCTGTGTGCAGCGCAGTGGACTGTTGCTAACTATGGGCTTTATCAATCAGCTGAAAACACCCTTTCTGCTGATACTACTTTGCAAAGAGTTGTATCTGCACATTTACTACTTCGATTCTCTCTCATTTCAAGCTTGGCTTTTAAAGCTGCACTCGATATTGTTTGTTCTTTAACCACAGGCAGCAAAAGCTGTGATTGTTCCTTCTATCCAGCAGCAAAAGCTGTGATTGTTCCTTCTATCCAGCTACCATCAGTTAGCTCCTTTCCAGCTGTGATAGTTTTCATGGTGCTTTGCAGAGTGTATCTGATGTGGCCAAACACTGTTCTTGTGTGATCATTCAGTGCCATAATCACTGTGATGAAAACAGAGGGCTAGGTGAGGAAAAGGTAATAAATAAATACATGGTGTGTATGCCTGTGAATTGGCTTTCCTCACTCACGGGCTTGTTTGGTAATGGAGTGAAACCCAAGATCTCTGTCAGGAAATGCAGAGTGATTCACATGAACAAGCAATTCATAATTGCTTGAACTCAAAGTCACTTAACCCATTTTTATGTGTGCCTTTCCATTCTTAACAGGTGCTTCATTTCACTCTGTATCTGATCCCACTCAGTATTTTTTTTTCCTTTCTCCATGGAGAAAATGCCAGCAAGGCTTCTGAGTTGTTTTCTTGCCTTTTTGCACTCTATGACTCATAAAGCTAAAAAGGCAGCCTGAAATTTGGGAGGCTACTACTTAAATAAGCATAGAAAAATAGCTGGTTTAGCTTCTCACAGTGAAAGGAGTCACCAGCAAAACGTGGGGTGGTGCTGAGGTGACATCAGTACTGTGACTAGGCTGTGAGCTGGACATTCTGGAAAATGCCTTTTGTCCAGATGTCCAGTTTGTTGCAGTGCTGTGAGATGAGCATGCTGTAGTGGTGCAAGAGAAGGGTGGAGAAGCATTTCCACAAAGTTAAAGCCTAGTCCCTTGATCAAGGCAGTCTTGATCTTGGTTGGTATCAAGAAGAGTAGACAGGAGCTTATTTTGGGGGCTTACAGGTACTGAAAATGACTTTGCAGTGCCATGTCTTGAAGTATTTGACATATATTTAATTTACTAAAATGAGGTACCCCAGTGAAATCCTCTTTGCAGTATACTTGGATTCACTTGGATTATGAGAGTCATTTTTGGAGTACCACTTTTTTTTTTTTTTTTTTTTTGCCACTCTCCTCAGATACCCCAGAGCTCAATTTTCCAGTGCTTTCTGCTTCTAGAGAGTCAAAGGTTTTCTTCCTCTCATAAGTTTTTTGTATTTTCAGTGTTCCAAGCCCGTTGAGATGTCTGAGGGTGTTGTTCAGCTGTGCTAGAAACAGCCACCTTGGGTTTTTCTACTTGGCACCAGTAGCTGGATAATGATGGGACACTTTGTGCCTCTGATGGAACTTTTATCCCAGGCAGTCCAGTTCCATAGGCTTCCTTGGTACAAGTCTGCAAGGCACAGACACTGAGCATTGGGCTCATTTGCCTTTCTTCTTCTTTAAGGAAGTTCTTCCTTTAGGAGAAGACACTTTCCAAGTCTTGGTTCATATAAACTACTGTGATATTGAGAGAGCTTTTTGAAACTTTACTGATTGACAGCTGTCCTTCAAGCAGAATATGCCCACAGCCTTTGGGTGTGATTATGCTGTCTAAAAGAAACATGGAAGACAAGCTCATAAGAGTTTCTGAAATCCAAACAAAGATGGTATTTAATCTTGGATCACAGACCAGGTATAGAAGGTTTTCCTCATCCATGCTGTTTTCCTCTCTGTAATAGTACATAGTTAAAAGAGATAATCTCTAACTACTTCTTGCTCTGACTATGGGACTCTTCCAGTAGCAGAGTCTGCTTCAGGTGATGCCACAAGGAGACCAGCAGCCTCAGCCCCTTGGCAGGGTGCTGCAGGGGCTTGGAGAGGCTCAGCACCCTGCAGCTCCTCAGGAGGCTTCTGTGGCCCCAGTGGCTGCTGCTCAGAGCTGCCCTGTGATGTTGGTGCTCAGGGCACGTCCTGCCCTCATCCTGCTGCCTGTCCCCACTCCCTGTGGGCTCTCTGCTGACCAGGCTGGGACTGTTGTCTTGTCTGTGTCTGCACCTTGGGCTGTCCTGTTGCACCTCCAGCTGCAGGTGGCTGTGTGGAGTGTGGTGTTCACACCTCTTGGTGCTGGGGCTGCAGGTCACAGTGCCACTCCCAGCGTGTGTCTAGCAGCTCTGTATCACCAGTGTCACCTTCCCCAATGCAGTTTGAAACGCTGACAGATCACAGCCAGTGAAGTGTCTCTGCTGTAGGCTTTTCTCCCTGTGTTTACAAGACTGTTGGTTGTGCAGCCAGGTTTCTCAGCTGCTGTGTGTGGAAGGCCCAGCCTCTGCCTGACTGGGAAGCTGGGGCTTGGACAGAGGCAGTGGGGAGAGCTGGAGCCCTGGGGCCTGTCTGTGCTCCTGCCTCTGCCTGCTGGTGCAGAGGGCTGGGAGCCAGGCTGAGCCAGCAGCAGCCTCAGCAGCAGCATCGGCCTTTCCATCTCCATTCTTCTCTTAGAAACACTTAGGCTGTAAAGGGCTCTTGGTTTCAAGTGGTACTGGTGGTAAAAAGATACCACCTCTTGGATCTTTTTCTTTGAAGAAGAGGCTGTGTTCAGGAGTCAGAACACATTGCCAGGGTTCATCTGACTCAGACTTTGCCACTGTTATTCCAAGCCATGTTAGAAAAGGCCAGGACAGCAACCTTAAAGCTCATCCTTGCACTCTGTCTGTGGCGTATCCCAAGTCCAGTTGCTTATTGCAGGTGGAAACCACTTGGTCTCAGCACTGCAGCAAATTGGGGGGGGGTGTTCTGTGGAATTCCTGAGAACATGTGGTGCACCCCAGGCAACATGTTGCATAAGGGAGTTGTGAAATCCCAAACTGCCTGAAGTCTGCCATAATTTGTACACCCTGCCTTTCTGTTCTGCCTTCTTTTCCACAGCTGTGGGTAAGAATTTCTACTTGCTTCTGGACAAATGAGGAGATAAGACTTGACATGGTGAAGAAGGCAGTGCCCCTTCTGTGCAGCCTGTGCCATCTGCAATCAGTGATTGCAGGTAGTGCCTTCCAGGCACTGCAAACCTCTGTGCACCTCAGCGAGCATCACACCTACCTCTGTGAGCTGAGCATGAGCAGATGCACTCTGTACATACTCTGAATATTTGAACTAGCAGGCAAGGGAGGAAGATCCAGAAACCATTCTTGCCTTGATGTTGGTTGCTACTGACAGTCAGTATTCACAGGGTTGCTGCTAGTGCCAAGAGCACCTGCTTCTGAAGCACAGGTACTGCTGGGAGGTGGGTGGGTTGAGGATGGCATTTGCTACACAGCCTGAGAGAGAAGGAAAGGATTTTCAATGTCACCAAAAAAATAACAAAGTAACCCTTTTCACAGTTTTTTGTTTGAAAAATAATCCTTTCAAAGTCTAAATGAAGCTGCTTGAGGAAAAACAAAAAGGTTATTTAATTGAAGCTTTAACATGACCATTCATCATGGTTCAAATTTGGTGTTAATAGGGATTCAGTGGTGCCAAATGGGACAAGCAGAAGTGAATCATTTCACTCAAACATTGTAGACCTTAAAGACCATGCTGAATTCTAATGAAGTCATTCCTCTTCTGGTTCCAGTCACAAGTGACCCTTTAATGCTGCTTTCTGGTCAAAACACCTCTTTTAGGCCATGTAGGTATTATCCTTTACAGTGTAAGTGCCATGATTCCCTAGGGTATCTCTGCCTATTATTTTCTACCTGATTCCATTTCAGTGGCTTAAAATCCATTATAACAGTGTCTCATGGTGGGTGTCAGACTGTAGACTGTTTGTGGCAGCATGTCCCAGGCAAAATAATTCGTTCCAATTTACCAGGATCAAACTACTGGTTTTCAATGTCAGCATCTTTCAGCACTTGGGCTGGGGACTCTCCTGATGTCACTGGAATTATGAGGTGTAACTCAGTGTGTGTTTGGCACCAAGAATTTAAGGCAATCAGTTATTTATTCTGGTCTTTAGGACACAAAATTAAACTCTTTACTTTTTGACTTTCAGACCACTAGCTCCAATTGCTATCTTCTTTAGAATTTAGAAACTACTGTGCTGAGTATTTGCAAATTTTACAGAACAGTTTGTTCTCTGACTTCAATCCTGCATACCAAGCACCCGCCTGGGGCAAAGGCAAAAAAACAAGTGAGCTTGGATCCTCCAAAACTGGTGGAATAAATCCTGTGCAGCTGGCCTGTGTGAAGCATGCCCAGTGACAGCAGGCTGCAGGGAGGGCAGGGGGGGTCAGGGAGGCCTCTGTGCCTGTCAGGTGGTGGGAGTGTTTCCTGGCTCTGGCTGTGATGCGTAGGTGTCCACACTGCTCAGCAGCCAGTGTGGATGTTCTGTGTGGTTGTGGCTGTCTCCTCATTAGTGAGGAAAGGGCCTTGTACCCCCTGCACTGCAAAGGGAACTTTCCAGACACTCATTCCAAGGCCAAGCCAGCACAGTACGACTTACACGTGTGTGCACCTGTGGCTGAGAGGCAGTCACTGCTAGGGGTTGCAGACTCTTTATTCTGCCTGTGCTATTGCCCCCACCAGCTCTGCTCCTTCCACTGTCTGCTTTGCTTCTCTTTGTCACAGAACCCATCTGAGAGTGGTTCTAAGGGAAAAGTGACTCAAACTAACCTAAATCTTGGAAAGTCATGAATTCAGAGATGTGCAGTTGAGGAAAATACATGTCATAGAAGGTTACAAAGACTGTGACCAGGCCACATGGGCAGCTTGTAGCGAGGTCCCATTTCCCTCTAATAGTGAACAAACAGGAATTTGGAAAGCCTGCTGCTGCTTTTGGCAGTGCTCTGCAGTGCCACCTTTGGGAGTCCAGCCCCATTCTCAGGCTCTAGAGACCTTCCAGGTACTCTAGAAACAGGCACAAGAGGAATTGTGAGGAATGAGACCAGATTGTGGAACTGACCTCTGGAGCTCAGGAGGGCAGGAAAGGGAAAAAAGAGGCTTTCATTAATACAAGAATTTGTCAGTAATATACTAAGATGGACTGACAAAAGAGATTTGTTTGCACGGGGTCATAATACAACCTGTAGCACAACTGGATAAGAACATTTTCCTTGGAGCCCATTTGGCCAATAGGTGTTTCTGGCAGAGTTGCTCTGCACTCTTCCCATGCCATTCTGCAGTGGCCATACATTGAGGTAATGCACCAGGCTGTGGTGACCACTGGCCCAAACAACCGTGTGGCAGCTCTGGAAGACGTGAGGGGCCTTGATGGGGATGGATTTGATTGTGCTCATGATCTGGCCTCCAGGACTCAGGCAGGACTGAGGGCAGATCTGGCAGGCAATGGTATGATCGTGTTGCCTGTGTAGAGGAGGGTGTTGAATTCTGGTGTATTTAGCTCATGACTTTCAGATGCTTGCCTGAGACCAAAGGACAGGAAGGTTTCTTTTCTTTCTTTTAAAGAAGATCAGTGCAGAGCAAAGAGAGGAGGTGAAAAAACCTTAAGAAAACAAAAGAGAGAGGAGAAGCAGCACTAGAAGTGGTCCAAATCTTTTACTGTTGTATATGAGCATTACTCATATAAATTCAAGAGAGTACATGGTTTAACTGAGCATGTACCAGCTGAGGACTTGGCCCATAATGTCCTTTATAAAGCTCTGATTCCTCCCCAAATAGTTTTTCCCTCCCTCTTCAAAGAGGCAGCTGTTGCTGGTGGAGCTGGTGATGATACTGGATTAGTGCACATGCGGTCAGCCTGCTTGGCCTCAGCCCTTTGGACCCAAAATGAACTCCAGCTGCTTCTGCCCAGAGCAGGTGCTGCCTCCAGCCCCAGCAGCTGTTGGCATCTACACTGTCATGGCCAAGAGGAGGGGGGAGCTCCCCTGAAGCACCCAGGGGAAGAGCTGAGCAGCAGCAAGGAAGGAAAAGGGAGTGTGCTGCAGAGACCCGATACTTACACCCAGCTTTTAGCAGACAAGAGATGTTCTGGTGTTCCCTTGTGGAACTGGGAGACAGTGGCTGTCACTCTGCCTGCACTGAGTCTACACAGCTCACTGAATGTCAGGGGATGGAAGGGACCTAGAAGATCATCTAGTCCAACCCCCCTGCCACAGCAGGGGCACCTAGACCAAGTCAACCAGGAACACATCCAGGAGGGTCTGGAATGTCTCCAGAGCAGGAGACTCCACAACCTCCCTGGGCAGCCCCTGCCAGGCTCTGCCACCCTCACTGGGAACAAGTTTTTCCTGGTGTTTCCCCTCAACCTCTTGTGCTCCAACTGACTCCCATTGCCTCTTGTCCTGTCACTGGATGACACTGAGCAGAGTCTGGCTCCATCCTCCCTACACTGCCCTGAACATATTGACAGACACTGCTGAGCTCCCCCCTCAGTCTCCTCTTCTCCAGGCTAAAGAGCCCCAGCTCTCTCAGCCTCTCCTCAGCAGGGAGATCTCCACTCCCTTCAGCATCTTGGTGCCCTGCACTGGACTCTCTCCAGTAAATCTCTGTCTTTTCTGAATTGAGGTGCCCATCACTGGACACTACTCGAGGTGGGGTCTCACCAGTGCAAAGTAGAGTGGGAGGAGAACCTCCTTTGACCTGCTGGCCAAGTGGGAGACGAGAGGGCACAGGTAGCCCATGTCAGAGATAAAGCAGCAGGGTTAGCAATGAAGGGGAGAGGACAAGGATGCAGGTTTCTCGGGGTAAGGGAATCACAACCTTCAAAGGCTAAATTAGAGTAAGGACAACCCAGATCTGCAGCAGGAGGTACTGGGGAGTGTCTTACAGGCTAAGCTGTTCAAAGTCATTGCCATTGCTGACCTCACAAGCAGCCATTTCCAAGTCCCTTCCAGCTTGCCTTCAATTCAATCCCCTTGGACTGTTCTCTCTGACCAGGAAGAGGTGTCTACTGAGTCCTGCACTGGTTACTGACATGCTGCCAGTGCCAGCACACTTGCTTTTCATGAGCTTTCTCATGGGCTGTGTCCACAAAAGTCCCTGCCAGCATTACCAGTGAGTTTAACATGCCGTCTTAGGATCCCTTCCTACCTGTATTCACTGAAGTTTCCAGAACCCTTTCAGTTTCCCTGATAACCTGCCTGATTGTTTGCTTTGTATCCCCAACCCATGCATGGCTTTTGTTGCATGCAGTCAGCCAGGCTTTTTATTCTGTGTCTGCTGCTCGCTCACTGCACCTCCACAGGGAGGGGTAAATGCTGAGCAAGGACATTTCCCATGGAGCTACAAGAGGATCATCCAGCCCATGTCTCTACAGCAGGGCTGAGGAGCAACAGGGGAAGGTGGATGCTGGAGGCCTTTGTCAGGACATGGGGTTTCCCACGTGGTTCCTCAGTGATGACAGAGGATGAGTATGGGTGAAACAGCAGCTTGGCTCCAGCACCGAGCAAGACCTGTTGTTACACGTTGTAAATACAGATGTCCAGCCCAGACTTTGACTAATGAATATTATCACCTTATCTGTAGCAAGCAGTATGAAGCTGGATCATCTTTCTTCATCTCACTGCCTTCCCAGGATTCGCAAGTGTGACAAAGGATTTCATCCCTTTACAGAACTGGCTAAGCTTGGTAACTGTAATTCTTGTCTAGGATTGCACAGAAATACTCTAGACAGGCACATATATATGAGAGCACCTATGTGATGGGAGGGGAATTGTTTCCATTTTGGTTTAGCCAGTTCTGGATTGGTCAGGTTAACCCACTGACTTCAGTTGTTTGTTCTTTCAGACAAAACATCCACTCTTGCTGGTACAGACCTGTGCAGTTTCTGTCCAGTGTAGATCTTCCATCAGGGGTTCCTTCTGCTTCTGTGGCTTCTACAGGAAAATTCAGGACTTGGAGGAATGGCACCAGAAACTGCACACAGATGACATCTGCAAAGCTGTTAAGGAAACAGACACATAGAAATCAGAGGTTTCTGTGCTCATGCTGTGCTCATGTCACTTGGGCATGGAAAGAAACATGACAGGTGACTGTTACAGGTGTGTGATGTACATCTGTGTGTGGGGGAGACAGCCTCTGATGGGCTCCCAGTCACTGCCACTCCAGTTGAGTTGCATTTCCCTCGTGCTGCTGTGGGTTCAGCAGCAGCAGCTCTCCACTGTCTCCTTCTCTGCCCAGTACCATGAGTGGGTGACACAGACACCCACTGCTGCCTGACTGGTGATGAAGTGTCAGGTATTGCCCTGCCTTCTTCCTCTCTACTCCTCTTCCTCAGCTTCCTTGCCCTGGGGTATAACTCAAGAAAAATAGAAGTGCAGCTTTCTACTTCTTTTGGGAGTAGAACATTTTTTCTACAAACCAATCTAAATGGCATTCTCAGAGTGCCCTGAGATCTGTAAGTGTGGCAGCACAACTCATTTTCTTTTCCAGAGATCTTTAACCAACTACCCGTGGACAAGAATTTTTTGAAGTGCCCTTGCTGATTTGAGTGTAATTAGGTACCAAGGAGGATCCTTTCTGGATTGAAGCCATTCCCAAAAGGTGTGTGGCAATGTCCAGTGACCTGTCTCCTGGAGAACAATGAAGCGAGGCACTTTTGGCTGTATTCACAGATTCACAGATATTAGGGGCTGGAAGGGACCTAGAAGATCATCTAGTCCAACCTCCCTGCCTGAGCAGGGTCATCTAGACTAAGTCACCCAGGAACAGATCCAGGTATTAAGCCTTAACTTGCCAATCACTTGACTAAGACTAAGGAAGTGAGGAACTTTTTAGCAGGCCTCCATGTTTTGGGGATCTGGAGCACTGAGGGTTTTCCTTTGTCTGAGGCCATGCAGGAATTTCTAATTCAAGGTCAAAACCACTGAAAGTGCCTTTTTACTGCAGAGCTGACAATGAGCTGGCTGCCAGGAGGAAAACCAACCGTGAAGTGGGGAGTGCGAGTCGTGTGAGGAAAGACCTGGGCAGAGTGTAGCACAGTCAGGGCGAGTGACACTCTTCACACCTGCTGTGCTGCAGAACAGGAGCTGGCTGTACAGCCTGTGTCACTACAAGCAGAGCATTGTGCTGTGACACAGCCTGGCCAGCGATGGAATTACACACCCATTAGTCCTCAGCTTCTCCTCCTGGTGTGGACAATGGGGAATCAGAGGAGTGGACAGGAGAGCTTTAGCAGGCCTTGCGCTCTCGGACGCGGGAGGATTAGCCTGTAAATGCTAAATTGTGCTGGGGCCAAGAGTCATAAAACTGAGCTCTTGGCCTTCTGCTGCCTCAAAGGCTCTGGCTTTGCAGAAAGCCCCTTCTTGCCCCCCTGCTCCTCCCCTCTGCTGTGATCAGGGGAGGGGGGACGTGTGGAGTCTGCTCCTTTTCTTTGCCAAGGAGGAAAGAAGACACTGTTACGTGCCTACAGGTCTTGCTGCTCTCCGTCTCTTACTGTCTGAGAAGGCACAGAGGGTGAACTCTCTGATCTGCCTGAGGTGCTGCTGGCTGGGTCAGTGCCTGGTAGGGGAGCCTGATTGAACCTGGAGCAGACCCCCTCCCCAGAAGGGCTGAACTCATCCCCTCCACTGCAGAGCCTGTGCTGTGCTCCGCTCGCTCACCCTGAAATGCTCTGGGGGGAGCTTTGTACTGGTTGGCTTTTGGGGACAGCATCCCTTGTTGCTGTTCTGCTCACAGAGAACACGGGGTTATCCTTGCCTGTACTCCACTGGGACCAGCTGCTCTGGAACCAGAGTGGTACAGCTTCTGTGTCCTCTGAAACGCCTGCAGCACATGAGTGTCTGGATGTGGCACTTAACATGGTTTAGTGTTCCTGGTAGTGCTTGGACTTGATGATCTTGAAGGTCCTTCCCAACCTTAATGACTCTATAATTCCATTTTTATCTTCTTGGGTATTTTAGAGGTAAAGCTTCTTCATAAAAACCCACCCAACCCATTGTACCCAAGCTGCAGAAACAGCTGCACTGTGTGGCTGAGGTTCTCCTGCAGAAAGCATTCCCATTCCAGCTGCTCTTGCACATCCACTGCCTCTACCTATTACACCTGGTAGCTGTTGGGCATGAGTGTAGACCTGGAGGTGGGTGGGACTAGCTTGTCATGAGAACATTTACCTGATGGTCCCATCCTGCTTTTAGAACCAGAGATTCCTCTGTGTGATAAAGCAGATACACCAGAGCATTGCAGAAGATAGGGGGTGTAACTGCATGCAGCCTGGGTTATGCCCAGGCATATTTCAGATCTTGGAGTTTGGCAGTAAGTGCCAAAGCATATGATCAATGGAAATACGACTTTCTTAACCTGTAGCTCCAAAAATGAAAAGGACAATCTTGAAAAATCCAACAATCTTTCAAATAATCTTAAGGCATATTGACCCTGAATCCTCACAGTGAAATTCAACAGAGGTGTTCCTCTCAGTGATCCAACAATGCAGGTGTGGTGGTGTACATGGAAAACTGTACCTTGTTCTAGTTGTCTTTATTACTATAATAATGATACTCATTCTCCCTGCAGATCTCAGCTGTTTAGATTATAGGCATTCATTGTGTTCTGAGCTGGGAATCAGTGCACACCTATTCTGCAAGAGTTGCTTTTGCTCTGGTTACTAGTTTCAACTGAGAAAGGATACTTGCATTTCATACTCCTGAAAGCAGTAGCAGATTTGCTATAATACACCAGTTCAGAGTAATTTGCTCATAACCTATCCGTTCCAGAAAACTCCCAAATCTCTTCCACCTATTTTCTTTAACAGGTGGAAAATCCTTAGTGCCTCCCAAAAGCTGCTCACAGGTCTGTAGGTATGAAGGCTTTGCTTGGGCTCATTTTTTGAAAGCTCAGTAAAAATGATGAAGGAGATAAATTCTGCTATTGTTCAGCATAGTCACACCCGATAACTGATATTTTACTTCCAGAATCTGGAAAGAAGAGCTATTCTAAGTAGCCACTGGTGGTGATTGTAACACTATGGAATATTTATGAGGTAAGTTTTAAGGAAAAATAGGAAAAAAACCCCAGTCATTCACCAGTGCTGATGCAGGAATGACAGAGGTTAATAGGACTGACATAATGTTGGAAGTGTATAGCATTTTGTTAATGGTTATTAATGCCCTGCTTCTGGGAGACAGACAGTGCCAGCTGCCAGCTAGTGTTGTGCCTCTGCGGGTGTGCAGAGGGGCATGAGGGAGCCTCAGCTCTGCTCCCTGCCTCATCACCCCTCCTGCAGCAGGGAGAAGATCCTGGGAGGAGGTACTTACAGCACCTCACTCCTGTCTCTGCTGACTTCAGGTCTCAGAGAGTGGAGCAGGAGCAGCAAACATCTGCAGAGCCACGGCCAAAAGGTACTGAGGACATGTGTTCAGCTCAGATCTTCAGGACTAAACACAAGGTACAAACCCTTTGATTGAAAACAGTGGGAGGTTCAGACAAACATGCATGGAAATGATGGCAGAAGGCCCGGAGTAGAAGCCTAGGTTCATGTAAGAGCCTTACAGCTTCAACCATCAGTGGAAAGAAGTCAGAAATGGTATAGAGGGAAAAAAGCCCTTGAGAGGAAGGGGAAAGAACTTGGTAATGGCAGAATGATGATGGATATAGAACAATTAATTAGCTTTGTCTACAAGATGTTCATTGTCCATCCAGCTTTGTGGGTTTTGCTGCCTTGCTTGGGGCTTGCTGTTACTTTGTGGAATACCTTTGAATTCCCTCTGCCATGAGGGAGTGAAACAGATACAGAAAGGTGCAGTCCATCAGTGTAGCATATCAAATTAAGAAAGGCATTTCCAGCAGTCTGCACTGAACATGGGTCTAAGCCAGCTTTAGATTATTCCTGAAGTGTAATGTTGTTATGACAAATCTGAAAGGAGCTAAAAGCATTTCAAGTAGAAGAAAAAAGGAAAAATCTATTTCCTTTCCCACAGCCTGGACCCAAATGGACTCTGGAGCCAGGCTTGTGCCACACAAGCACCCTCTGGTGAGTATCTGTGGAAGAGTGACTGGCTCACCACACACCTCCAGATCAGTCAGCTTCTAGATCTGCTGAAATGCTGCTCTGAGGTAACCTGGATAATACCCTGAGATTGTTTAGCAAGGAAATCCCTGGTGGCCCACGACACTGTGGTGGTGACTGCTGTCTGGTGTGCCACACAGACTAAGTGCATCCTACAGGATTCTGGGGACTATAGTGTATCACTACTTAACAAATGCTTTCTAAAAAAGGAGTATTCAATTGCATGAAACTCAAGTTTGGGAACAGTTGAGTTTTAAAACCCAGTAATTTTGCATACCCATTAATCATTAGGAATAAATGGAAACATCCATGTAATATTGTACATGGACTCTCTGGTTACACAGCCTAATGGGTGATTTGTATGGACATTTGCTTTTCTCTGGCCTCTTCTACAGTGAGATTTGCCCATACAGATAGTTTTCAGCCAGTTGCCTTATCTTCAGTGCAACATCCTGAGCTCAACTAGCAGAAGCATCACCCTTGAGCTTATTGCTTAGAAAAAGAGGAGCAACTTTATGTAGGACTTCTGAGCTGGTAAAGCCATCAGAAGCTAGCAGAATTCCTCATGATGTGATTTATCACTGGAGAGATGAGTGACTCCTAACTGGAAACCATGCTCTCTGAGAACAGCACCATGAAGCTCACTTTTTTATTCAACAGACTTGTAGGAATAAAGTAGTTCTATTTATTTATATATATATATATATCCTAGAAACAGGTAGTATCCTGAATGGCTTCACTTATGCAAATCCAGGAGTTGTAGCATGAGAAGTGCTGAGTACAGCTTGTTTTCCTGCTTTTCTTCCCTCCTTAGAAAGCTGTGAAGGGCTTGCACTCTTGTGACTTCACAGGAGGTATTTTCATTCAGCATAGAATTAAATCTATTAAATCTATATGAGAACTGATTTACAGAGTTGTGTTGCCAGTCGATGATCTCAGAGGATGATATAACAGCATATGGAAAACCAGAGCTGAACATGTTTTAGTCCAAGGTGTAAACTGCAGATGTGAACAAGCTGCAAAGCTATTCACACTGAAGGAAACGAGGGGAATTGGGTTTCTCTGAGGAAAAGAACAGTTTAATAGGTCAGATTTGCAGCCTGGCTGAAGCATCTGAACCTGCATACATGCCATCCTCAAAATGCAGAGTGGGGTCCCTAAGAACAGGGCAAGATTTTGGTGAGTAAGGGTTAAGGAGGAGGACAGCAGCTTGTCTTTAGGCTACTTTCTTTTTCAAACTAGAGAGCTTATTTTCCACTGCCACATCCCTGTGGCGACTGGCAGCGTTCAGCCTGATCTCTGAACTGAAAACACATTTGATCTGGATGGTGGTGCTCCTGCCACTCCACCTGAATAACTTCATGTGCTCATAAATCAGGGGAGAGCATTCCTCTGTGACACCAGCCCAGTGCCCTACTGAGCCCAAGCCTGTGTTAGCCATCAGTGCCTCTTGCATAAACATGTCATACTTTAAAGCAGAGGCTAACAAAAAGCACAGACAATATACTGGCACTGAGGGGCCACACAAAGTCAAGAGCTGTTCAGTGGGGGGAAGAGGAAGAGAAATACCTCTTGGTGATAAATATATCCCTACCAGATAGAGATGCATGTGGAAAGAAAACAACCAGGCCTAGGTTACATTCCTTTCAAAGTGAACAGGCCAACATGGCAATGGTTGTCTCATTCACTGGAAAACTTGGACAATTAGGAGTCACCAGCAAAATAATGGTGCAGGAAACTTTGACTTCTGCTGCATTCCCTTCAGCCTGGGCAGTGACTCCCCACACCTCAGGCATCACAGTTTCTTGCTGAGCAAAACCCTCATGCTGGCTCTTTGTGCAAGGTGAGTTGTTCTCACCTTAAAACGATGCCATTAAGAAGCATTTCTTTAAAGGACCACTTGAAACCCTTTGTCATGTGCCATGAGGTTGTGCATCTAGATCTTGAAGTAGTCTGTGTATCTGAGGAGGTTGTAAGAAAAACCTGGTTTGCATTTGGTCCACCAAGAGCTACAACTTTGTCCTGCCTGTGCAAAACTTAGTCACCTTGTCCTCTGGTGCCACTGCTGTGGTTGGTACTTCCCTTCTCCCTGATAAGCTGATGCCAGTCATGGTGAGATAAACGTCAAGGGGCATCTTGGGCACACCTTCACTGCAGCACCCAGCTGACGACTTGTGAGACTCTCGTGTTGGTGTTTGTGTTGGTGCAGCCTTTGATGCGGATGGGTGAGGAGAGAGCTGCCAGCAGCAGCAGCTGGAACACACACTGGGCTGTAAACAGGGGCTCCAGCCCTCCCTGTCAGAGGGATCACAAATCAGGGCTCTGACAGGTGCCTGTCCTGCACACAGGGTGTGCCCTGGTGTGGAGCAGCAGGTAGGAGACCTGCCTGGTGGGTGGCCAGTGTGTGACTCCAGTGCAAACAACTCCAGTCCCCTGTTCAGGGGCAGCCTGTTGCACAACTTACTGCAGAAATAGAAACACTGGATTTTCTCCAAAGTGGTCTGAGGACTGCAGGGTGGGTTGGGGGTTGGCAGCACCCTGTGGCTGCACTGCAAAGAGAGGTGTGTTCTGATCTTAGAGCAGAGCTGGTTCAGGCAGGTCCAGCAGCCCTGTTCAGACAGGATTTCTGTGTTAACTGCTGTCTTGCTGTATCCACCAGCACTTCACTCAAACATAACTGCTGCCACTCACACACAGGCATTAGTAGCTCGTGATCACTAACAAACTTGCCTTAAAACCAGTTCTGCACTCAGTGACATCTATGGTAAGGTGAAGGTGCAGTAAAGGAGAAGTTGTAGGGTTAAGGCAAGTGCTTTTTGTGAGACAGGAATCTGATTCCTACCAAGATACTGAAGGGAGTGGAGATCTCCCTGCTGAGGAGAGGCTGAGAGAGCTGGGGCTCTTTAGCCTGGAGGAGACTGAAGGGGGACCTCATCAATGTCTATCAATATGTTCAGGGTGAGTGTAGAGAGGATGGAGCCAGACTCTGCTCAGTGTCATCCAGTGACAGGATGAGAGGCAATGGGAGTCAGTTGGAGCACAAGAGGTTGAGGGGAAACACAAGGAAGAACTTGTTCCCAGGGAGGGTGGCAGAGCCTGGCAGGGGCTGCCCAGGGAGGTTGTGGAGTCTCCTGCTCTGGAGACATTCCAGCCCCCCCTGGATCTGTTCCTGGGTGACTTGGTCTGGGTGCCCCTGCTCTGGCAGGGGGGTTGGACTAGATGATCTTCTAGGTCCCTTCCAACCCCTCACATTCTGTGATTCTGTGATTCAGTTGCTCATCCTGGGATCCCATTTCAGCACACAGGTTTCTTTCCCAGGAAGGGAGATGCAGCCTGCAAGAGGAAGGCATGAATAGGCTTCATCCTGGGAGGGCTTCAGGGTGTTTGGGCACGGCCTTTTCTTGGGCATAGATAGCCTAGCACTGGGGTAGTTGCACTTTTCTGGCTGTTGCTGGAGGAATTGGTGAGTATTACTCTGCTGCAAGAGCCTCAACTGGAGTTAGCATGTTTGGCTGTGATGACCATCCAAAAATGCACGTGGAAGACACAGCCAGCTTAGAACTGGCTTTTACTGCCCTATCCTCTGACTGTCTACGTTAGTTTCTGTGCTGCTCTTATCCCCTCACCACCTCCTTCTGCACAGAATTAATGTCTTTAGGGCCTGGCAACCACCCTGGAGTAGATTCATGTGAAGTGGACGTAGCTCTCACCCTCAGTGGGGTGCCTAGTGCCTCTTGGCAGGTCTGGGCTTTTGGCAAGCTCGTGGTCAGTGTGAGCATCTCTACATGAGGTTGCCCAGCAGCTCTGGACGTGCTCTGCCCTCAGGACAGGCTCCTGCCAGGGTGTGCCCCACACACAGCCCTTGTCCAGCCACAGCCAGCTCCCTCTTGGGTAGGGCTGCTCCAGAATCACTCCAGAGGCTCTAATCCCCTCAGATGCTCCCGGAGAAGCTGATACACTAAAGTGTTTCTGCAGATGCTTAATTTTCAGTGAGTAAGTCGTTCTTTAATGTGGGTGGGAGCACTCCTGCTTAAAGTTAAGCACGTGCTTAAGTGCTTTCTTGGGTCAGGGCCAAAATGCTAATGTGCTGGAGGTTCCCTGGCTTTCTCAAGTAACTGGGACCTTCGTGTGGACCCCTGGGCCTGCAGGATTACTGAAATGCCTACATGACTGACAAGTATTACACACTTCTCTTCTTAAATTGTTCATTTTCAGCAAAAATGGGGGCAGTTTTTTCTGTATTATGACTTCTACACTTTGCAGGCAGGAATAGTTCTAGTGGCAGACTTGACAAAAAACCTATCTGCTGACTTGAGTTTAGTTGCATTTAATAGGATATTTTAGTTGAATTTAACAGGATATTCTGTTTTTCTGTTTTGAGAATGAGAAAAGCTTCCTGCTGCATCTTCTTTTCTGTAGCAAATAAGGCAGATCTTTACCCTGTGCAGCCTCTGTTCACCACTCACAAAGCTGAAGGTTTCTGTTTCCAGTCCCACATGTAGCCAGTGGCTTTCAAAGGAGCTGTGTGTTGCTGTCTTATCTCTCACACACTGTGGACTGCAAGTCTCAGATGTTTTCCTCCAGAGGAGATGGTTCCAAAGCAATTCAGTGATGTTCCTTGTTGATTTGCAGTGGTGCTCTGTGTCAGGGCTCAGAATACTTCTGAACCTCTTGATCTTAAGGGTTTGTCTAAGGTGGACCTGTTGAAGCATGTGAATTCTGGGACAGTCCTCTGCCAAGCTGGCCCCTGTGGTGTTACCAGTATGAGCTCAGACTGTCTGCACATCCCACTTTGCCCTCAGAGAAGTTTGGTGGGGGTGATACTTCTGAAGCTGTAACTCCCCATCACCACAAGGAAAATGGGAATAGCTGGAGGCTGTGCGAAGTGCCCTGGAGTGATGAGACTTCCCACAGGCAGTGACACCCACCATAGAGCTGGTGATGAACCTGTTTCAGTGGTGAGGATGGCTAATTCTGGCCAGTCTAGGGGGAAGAGTAGTTACAGACAGAAAAGCAGTTTTAAATGAGTTTGGTAAACACCTTTAGAAGTTCTTGTTTAGTCACTCCCTATTTATTGGGAGGCTGAAAGGAGCAACCTCTCTGCTGTACTTTCCACTCTGGAATGTGCATTGGACAAGGGATGGCACTTAGAGGAAACTTGCTGGACCAAGAGTGAGACTCAGGCTGGAGAACACGTAAGAGTTGAAACATGCAGGGCATGTGATGCTGTCTCCAACTCTGTCTTTTTTTTGGGTTCCTTTTTATTGTGAATTGCTTGTTAATGTTCTGTTCAATTCTTTGACCATAGCTGTGACCAAAGAGAGGAATGCATTTGACAAGTGCAATAAAGCAACTGTTCCATGTTTATGGCAAGTGCTCTACTTTTATGCTATTAATTCAAATTGCCTGGATTCTTATAAAACTGGGACAGTGTAGGACTACCTACCTTGCTGGAACACAGTTGAAATGGATCATGCTACAAAGCAGTACACATCTCCCTCTCAGATTTTAGAGGAAATAATCTTGGAGTCATAGGGCAGGCATATATCTCTGGAGCACAACTGCTTTAGATGCATTTTTGTATCCAGCAACAGTTGGAAGCCTCTACAGAGAAGGAATGGAAAAATGCCACAAAGTAAAGCAGAAGAGTTTGATGTGAAATGAGCATCAGCTGCAGTGCATGTGAGGTAGTGACAATTGCTAGGACACAGGTACCTCCAGCACTGCCTTTGCTGCAGTACTGTCCATAAGCAGAGAACTGCTCAGCAGTCAGTCCTTGGAGAGAAAAGCTGCTGAGAAATGTATGTGGGGAAAATGGTGGTGCAGAGAACCTGGCACTGAAGGCTGCCTGGTGCATCTCCCCTGGAGCAGACCTGCTGAAGACCAGAGGTGTGTGAAGAACTGCTCATTTTTCTTCACATTGGTGGCTGGATAGGCAAGGAAAAATTATTTGGGGCCAAAGTTTTTAGAGAATGAAGAAAATATTGTGTTCCAAGAACAAGACACCGCTTCCATTTCAGGTATTTTAAAACCTTCTTTCTAAATAAAAACAAGAAATCTGTTTTTAAAGTGTAAAATTCCTAAGATGTGTATAGCTCCAGGATAGCTGGGACAGTCTCTGCCTTTCCATGTGTAGGCTGGGCATGGATGTTACCAAGCTGCTGACACTGGCCTGTGAGCCAGGCAGAGCAGAAAAAAAATTATTCAAGTGTCTATATCCATCCTGCCCTCTGAATGAAGGATATGAGGTGGAAAAGCCAACAAGAATGACCATGGTGAACAGCACCCAAGTTCCAGCTTCAAAATACAGGGGTTTCTATAGCACTGTGGGGGAGGGCTGGGGACAGGGCATGACAAAAAACCCCTGGAAAGGCTCTCCTAGTTAGACCTTGCCCAGTGCTGCCCACGTGTAGAGTCCTTTCAGGTAAGTCATTAAGTGCTGCCCGTGGAATTGAAGCACACTTGGATACACTTAATATCTGCTTCAGAGCCTGCTCCTCAGCAGGTTGGTACTGACCCAAAGCTAAGCTGCCAAGGAAGGCCCCTGTGCTGTGCTCTGGGTGTCTGTGGTACCCTGGGCATGTCTGGTCAGGAGCTGGGGATGAATCTTCAGCTCCCTGCTGAAGTGATTGGCACAGGGCTGGTCCCCGTGCCAGGAACAGTCCTGCTGCTATCAGGGTCTGAGTAGCACCGAGGCACGTGGATGGCAGAGGAGGCTGCTTGTGAGCTGCAGAGGCTAATCCTTTGTCAACACCTCCTCTGCAAGGGCCCCTGCTCTCCTGTGCTGGCCCTGGGGGCAGGGTGGGCACCCCCAGAGTCACAGCTGGACACTGCTTCCTAAGCAGCGAGGATGCAAACGTAGGGATGGCTTTTGAAAATGCAGTGCTTGTGTCACTTGACCTTGAGGTCTGTGGACCTCAGTGCTCATCTTGGACAGGTTCTTTCTTTATTGGCAGACTTCTGTTCTGGAAATGCTGTCACCCTCACCACTGACCAACACAAAGGGACTTACACTCATCCTGCAAAAGCAGTGTCACAGCAGAGCTGACCACTGAACAAGCTCTGGGAGGGCCCTGTTAAGATGCCCTCCTGTGGCTTGCGGCAACTTTCTCCTATTCACAAACACGAAATATTGTCACTTTTCACTTCTGATGCTGTTCCTAATTCTTGCATTTTCCAGCTTGTGCATGAGAAGCAGTTGTATTGGAGGGTTTTTACCTTACAGCTCTGCCCTCTCTCCTGGAACAAACATCTCTACTAATCCTTGGCGATTCTGTTCATCTAAGAAGCTTTTTTTCTGGAGGGTCTGGGAGGGTGGAACTTGACCAGTGAAAGCACCTGCTGCCTGTGGAGTCTTCCTTCCATACATGTCCTCCTTAGAGCCTTCTGGTAGATGCACCCTGGAGCCTGGGCTGGGTAGGTCATCATGTGCAGTGTGTCACCCTATAGCTATTGCCAACTCAGTTTCCAGAGCTCCACACTAATCTCTTCCCCTCATGCATTATTTTCTTATGCAGCTTTAGCAGCCCCGTGCTGATCCTCTGCTGCTTCATGGATTTAGAGAGGAATCTGCAGGTAAACCATGAAACATGGGGTGAGCTCCTGCAGGGTGCCTAGGCCAGCAGTGACAGCCAGCACAGAGCCCCTGCTCCTCCACCACAGCCCCTGCTCCTCCACATGGCTCCTGCTCCTCCACCAAAGCCCCTGCTCCTCCAGCAGAGCCCCTGCTCCTCCACAGGGCTCCTGCTCCTCCACCACAGCCCCTGCTCCTCCACAGGGCTCCTGCTCCTCCACAGGGCTCCTGCTCCTCCAACAGAGCCTCTGCTCCTCCACAGGGCTCCTGCTCCTCCAGCAGAGCCCCTGCTCCTCCACCACAGCCCCTGCTCCTCCACCACAGCCCCTGCTCCTCCACAGGGCTCCTGCTCCTCCACCACAGCCCCTGCTCCTCCACCACAGCCCCTGCTCCTCCACAGGGCTCCTGCTCCTCCACTACAGCCCCTGCTCCTCCACAGGGCTCCTGCTCCTCCAGCACAGCCCCTGCCCTTCACAGGGCTCCTGCTCCTCCACCACAGCCCCTGCTCCTCCACAGGGCTCCTCCTCCTCCACCACAGCCCTTGCTCCTCCACAGGGCTCCTGCTCCTCCACCACAGCCCCTGCTCCTCAACCACAGCCCCTGCTCCTCCACAGGGCTTCTGCTCCTCCACCAGAGCAGTGTCCTTGCTGGCTGGAGGGCTAAGAGTTTCTCTCTGCCTTGCTGTCTGCACCTGCCTATCTGAGAGCAGGCAGGAATGAAAGGAGCTTCACAGATCTTCCAGGAGCTGGACAGTCACTGCAGGATGGGTTTGCACCAGCTGCTTCATATTGCTCTCTCAGTCTCAGCACTGCCAGAGACCACTGGGCTGAACAAGGCTCTCCTTGCTTTGCTGCTCTCTTTCTCCTTGTGACAGCAAAAAGCCTGAGTGTACATGCATGGGGAGAACTCAGAGGGCTCCTGAATTGACTAGAAGTGTGACTGTAATATAGGTAAGGTACCTGACCTAATTTTCATGCCATTGGCACAGATTACTGTTGATTTCTCTTCTAAGTAATGAGAGAAAGCCTTGCTGAGCACTGATGTGCAGCCCTGGAGCATTTCTAGGACACGTGAGACTCCTGAACTTTTCTCCTCAGAAGCTTGTCTGTGTTGGCTTAGACTCTTTCTGTTGAACAGTTGCCTTAACTACTTAAATTGAAAGACAATAAAAACTACAAGTGCAACTTGGCTACAGACCCCTGCATGCAGTTCTCTATTTTTTGGTTTAGCTGGCTGTGTAAGATAACAGGTATGTAAGCAACACTCCACTTTTGTCTGTCTGTCTGTCTGTGTGCTGTTCCTTCCCCTGCTGCCCAGCAGCAGGCAACAGTCTCCTGCTGGGTGCAGGACAGGGGCTCTAACCTGAAATGCAGAGCTCAGTGAGCTCCGTGGGTTGACAAAATGGAAAGCAAAAGGAAGATATTACTATATTTATGTTACTATCTACTATATTAGATATTACTAGAATATAATACTATCTTGTCTGTAAATGTAGAGTCAGTCTTTCACTGAGATGTGAGTAATGAAAAGATTGATGTGTGGTTATTTCTGAGGATGCTCCCCCAGCAGACTGTTGCTGCAGCTTCTGGTGTACTGGAAAAAATGGGATCATGTGGAAAACTGGAAGTTGGTGGGAAAGGCAAGATAAAATCCCATGGGTACATCTCATTAAATAGGTTTAGGAAATTCTCATCAATATAATTTTAATTTGTTTAGTTCTTCTTTCCCCTCTAATGTCTTATTCACAAAACAAGAACTTTTGTTCCAGCAGCAGCATGGAGCATTAGCTCAGAGTCCTGGATTACTCAAAGCAGAAACATGGCTGCTATGTGCAAACCTTCTGTGTTCTGCCAAGGTCAGTTTGTGGGGGCTGAGATGAAACTCTTTCCTAGGGTGTGAAAGTGATCCCGAGTCCCCAGCCTGCTGGAATGCCCTGGAGGTTGTGTGGATGCCTTCTCCTGCAGGGCACTCTGCTAATGCAGGCTCCTCTCCCTCCTGCCTCACTCCAGGAGCTGACCCGAAGGACAGCATGGCTTTGTTTTCACTCCTGATTGTGTTTGCCTCCAGAAGGAACAGCTACAACAACCTTCTCTGTAGGCAGCAAGGCAAAAAGCATGTGGGCACTGGAGAAGGTGCATGTGACACTCATACCTGAATATGACCCCAGAACCATGGGAGGAGCTGGAAGGTGCCAGGTTATGCTCAGATCTACTCTGACAGCACCTAGAAAGGGTGCTGTCTGCTGCCCCCCTGGCTGGGCACTGCCCATGCTGGTGTGCAGGTACAGCCCAGGGGCCAGCACAGTAGGAACCCTTGCTGCCTGGGAACAGATTCTGGGGCTGACAGACATGAGGAGCTACCTGAAGCTAAGCCAAGAGCAGAGTTAAACCAGGTAGCTTCATGTGTCTGGCTCACTCCTTAGCTGAGAAGCCTGATGTGGGAAGGGCTGGGGAAAGGTCTGGTGGCACTCAGGAGATGGAGTCAAAAGGCAGCAAAGCAGGGTTTGGCTGAAGATCTGTACTGGGCTTGCTCTTCTCACCCATAGCCAGGCAGGTCTTGGTGCTTGAAGGTTACTGGAAAGAGCACTCCTGAGAGTGTGCTTTCCAGAGCACATTGCTGCCCCTGCACTCCCCCTCCAGTTCTTAACCTCTGCTGGTTTCTCTGCTTGCCCTGTGCTCTGGCAGGTGACCACAGCCTCAGCCTCCCATTTGTGACAGCTCACACTGCTCATGGATGTGCTGTATGGAAGTTGTGGAAGACTGATTAAGCAGATAACCAGCATCTAGAAAGATGAAGCTGCTCGTGCACTGCTTTTCTCTTGTAATTTCATGCATCTCTAGCCAGTGGCTGGGAAGTGGTCTGACCTAAGCTCAGGCCTTGATTGGATATGGAGAGTTGGTACCTGTTTTAGGACAACACAAGCCCAGTCTTTGCCTCCACAGAAGCAGAGGGCTCTGCTGAGTACACAGAGGTGGCCACAATGGGGTGTCATGGCAGTTGCCTAGAGTGAGCCCAAAGGATGGGGATAATGGTCCCTCAGGGACAGGACTCACCAGACCTGTCTTAAACCGAGGGTAGCCTTTGAGAGGAGTCTGTGAAGCACATGAAGTGGAAATACATGCTCAGGGTGATGAGCCAGACACAGGGTCTATTCCTAAGACTTCACCGAGCTGCCTTTTGGGTTTTGACATCACTCAGTCGTGTGCTGTGCAGGATGGTCCTTCAGGACTTAAAACCTGGGAGACATCTGGCTCTGCTGGCATTGCCAGGCTTTCACAGGGTAGCTGCAGCCCTGGATCCTGGCAGGGTCTGCCAAGGACAGACCTGAAGGTGAAGGTTCTGTGTACATACAGAAAACAGCACTGACCTGGTGAAGAGCAGAAAGAGGCTTTCCCTCAGCTGCACGAGTTGCTCTTTCCAGACCTGTGGAGAGGACGTTGCCCAAACTCCTCTAAGCTTTAAAGTACAGCTGAGATTTCAAGCAGATCCCAGATCTAGTGTGTTTACTGTCTGAACAGAAACACAATGTACTACAGCCACACTCTAATTTTATCCGAATCAGCTGCCACTACTCTGGAGCAGAAGCAAGAAAAAAATAAAATTAATATCTGAATAAACAGCCCATTAATTTGATGGCAACTGTTGTTCTCCATTTCAAGGTCCAGAAAGCAGCCCGGGCAGTGAGCTAATGAGAACACCAGAGCCCTTCAGGTTTGAGGGAGGTAGGGGGTAGAGAAGAAAACAGAACAAACACTCTTTTTGTAGCTGGAAGCTAAGGGGATTCAGCCAAAGGTTAATTGCTCTCTACCCTGAAATGCTGTGAAGTGTTGCTGCGTGGTGTCATACAGCTGCTCCCTTCCAGCCCCGGGGTGGCTTCCCTGGGGGGATGAGCCCATGTCCTTTTCTTAGCCACACGGGGGAGTTGAGAAGCCTCTCGAGTCGAGACTTCCAGAAGTCTGGTGATGCTGGGTGGGTATTGTTTAGGACATCCCTGCACCCTGGAAGCAGCAGGTAAAACCCCGAAAGAGCAGCTCTCTGTCTCCTGCTTGGTTCCAGTAACTTGCTCCTTGCTTTTCAGCAGGAATATGTTTTTTAGAGTATGTGAGTTCATTGTTTTCTCTGGAGTATCTTTAGGCTATCAGGTAAAAGTTGACACGAGAATAAAAAAATAAGTACAGAAAGGAAATCTGGAAGAAAATGCCAGAATTAGAGGGATATAAAGTAATTCCCAAAAATACTGGCCCCCCTAGGGATGGGGAGACCAAGGGTTGGATTCAGTCAGTGGTCTGCAGGTGTCTATAGTGAGAACCTTTAGGGTCCTGTCATGGTCACCTTGCTATGCACCAACCCAGGAGTGTTCACTGTGGCTCTTGGTTCTCAGGTCTGCTTCTGGGCCAGGTAGCTGGGATAATAAAGGACACAAGTTTCCAGGTACTTTCAGTTTGAGACTCTTAAACCACTTGGGATAGGCCTCCTGTTGTGCAGAGGACACTGAACCTGTCATCTGGTCTGATCCTTCCCTGATGATTGTTCTGCTTGTCAATGAGCATGGTCAAGAGACCCAGATCTGGGAGAGTCTGATCATAACCTTCCTCTCAGTGTCACCTTTTGTCTTTTAGCCAGTGCTTTTTGTGTGAACTTTAATGCTCAGATCTGTTCTTCCTAGGCCTTTCTTTCCATGCAGAGTTCTGTCCTGCAGCTTTCAGATTGCCAACACTTAAAGCAGTAAAATAACTTCCTACTGGATTGGGGCTGTTGTGACAGGCTGGAGGTCTGCTGCCAAACCTAGATTCTCAAAACCCCAGAAAGCTGGAAGTGGGGAAAAATTGCTCTGCCCTGTTGTGAAATCTTGTGGCACTGGCCAGTTCTCCTTGCCTGGAGGTCATCATGGTAGAAGAGAACCAGACCAGAACATTTCAGTTGGAAGAGACCTGTAACAGTCACCTAGTCCAACTCCAGTGGATATTTGTGTGATCAGATGCAAGCAAATGGCAGTGCTGCTGGTATCTGACCTCTGTACAGTGGAGAGATTGCTCATTTTAGTCTTTGTAGGTGCACTGCTAACTTGTGCTTGAGCAAGTGTGTGCTCCTTTAATGCTGGAGCTTGGCTGCTTTCAGTGCTCAGCTCAGGTAAGGTGGAGTTCTTTCCTCTGTGATTCTTACACTGCATGACAGGATGGTCTGAGAAAGCCCTGGAGGTGTCATTAGTGTCTCTTCCTATCTCCATCCCTGCACTGCTGTGCACCCGGCCTGGTTCCACCCACCTGAGACAGGCACAGCCCTTTTCCAGCCTTCATCCCTCTCAGTAAGGAGAAGCTGCAGGCAACAGGGGAACCAGGCCTAGCTGTGCTGTGGGCTCTTATCTGCCCTCCCTGGGAATCCCTCCCTGTCTGCTTCTATAGAGCAGCCTGAAGTTGCCTGGTGCCCAGGCAGCTGATCAGCTTTGGAGAAGAAACCACCACCATCAGTGTTTGGTAGGTTGGAGGAACTGCCCTGGTGTTAGCTGCATGNGACATCCCTGCACCCTGGAAGCAGCAGGTAAAACCCCGAAAGAGCAGCTCTCTGTCTCCTGCTTGGTTCCAGTAACTTGCTCCTTGCTTTTCAGCAGGAATATGTTTTTTAGAGTATGTGAGTTCATTGTTTTCTCTGGAGTATCTTTAGGCTATCAGGTAAAAGTTGACACGAGAATAAAAAAATAAGTACAGAAAGGAAATCTGGAAGAAAATGCCAGAATTAGAGGGATATAAAGTAATTCCCAAAAATACTGGCCCCCCTAGGGATGGGGAGACCAAGGGTTGGATTCAGTCAGTGGTCTGCAGGTGTCTATAGTGAGAACCTTTAGGGTCCTGTCATGGTCACCTTGCTATGCACCAACCCAGGAGTGTTCACTGTGGCTCTTGGTTCTCAGGTCTGCTTCTGGGCCAGGTAGCTGGGATAATAAAGGACACAAGTTTCCAGGTACTTTCAGTTTGAGACTCTTAAACCACTTGGGATAGGCCTCCTGTTGTGCAGAGGACACTGAACCTGTCATCTGGTCTGATCCTTCCCTGATGATTGTTCTGCTTGTCAATGAGCATGGTCAAGAGACCCAGATCTGGGAGAGTCTGATCATAACCTTCCTCTCAGTGTCACCTTTTGTCTTTTAGCCAGTGCTTTTTGTGTGAACTTTAATGCTCAGATCTGTTCTTCCTAGGCCTTTCTTTCCATGCAGAGTTCTGTCCTGCAGCTTTCAGATTGCCAACACTTAAAGCAGTAAAATAACTTCCTACTGGATTGGGGCTGTTGTGACAGGCTGGAGGTCTGCTGCCAAACCTAGATTCTCAAAACCCCAGAAAGCTGGAAGTGGGGAAAAATTGCTCTGCCCTGTTGTGAAATCTTGTGGCACTGGCCAGTTCTCCTTGCCTGGAGGTCATCATGGTAGAAGAGAACCAGACCAGAACATTTCAGTTGGAAGAGACCTGTAACAGTCACCTAGTCCAACTCCAGTGGATATTTGTGTGATCAGATGCAAGCAAATGGCAGTGCTGCTGGTATCTGACCTCTGTACAGTGGAGAGATTGCTCATTTTAGTCTTTGTAGGTGCACTGCTAACTTGTGCTTGAGCAAGTGTGTGCTCCTTTAATGCTGGAGCTTGGCTGCTTTCAGTGCTCAGCTCAGGTAAGGTGGAGTTCTTTCCTCTGTGATTCTTACACTGCATGACAGGATGGTCTGAGAAAGCCCTGGAGGTGTCATTAGTGTCTCTTCCTATCTCCATCCCTGCACTGCTGTGCACCCGGCCTGGTTCCACCCACCTGAGACAGGCACAGCCCTTTTCCAGCCTTCATCCCTCTCAGTAAGGAGAAGCTGCAGGCAACAGGGGAACCAGGCCTAGCTGTGCTGTGGGCTCTTATCTGCCCTCCCTGGGAATCCCTCCCTGTCTGCTTCTATAGAGCAGCCTGAAGTTGCCTGGTGCCCAGGCAGCTGATCAGCTTTGGAGAAGAAACCACCACCATCAGTGTTTGGTAGGTTGGAGGAACTGCCCTGGTGTTAGCTGCATGGACAAGGCTCTTCCAAGCTTTCTGTCCTCAGGCTAGTGCTTGCACCCCTCCCAGACTCTGCTTTGCAGTGGAGATGAAGTGAACAGAACTTTGCAGTTCTGCCATGTATAAAAATATGGGCTTTCTAAAATACATTAAAGCATTTTGCCAACAATGTTTTGATGTGTTCTGCTCTTGAGGTCTCCTGATGCAAATAGGATGATGTTCTCTGCTCTTGCTGGAGCTGAGTATTGCAGAGAAGATGAGGCCCTCTTTCTGCATGTCAGTGCAGTAGGAAACCATGTTTTTCTAGCAGAAACTTGCCTGAGTTGGCAGGATTACCCAAACTTTCAGAGGAAAGCTACAACCCACAGTAGGAAATGGCAGAGGTTCGTGGCATCACTCCTGGTTTCTCCCCCATTTGCCCTGTGGCCTCACTGGAGGTGCTGAAGCTGACTTCGGAGTTTGCAACCCGGTTGCTTGCCAGGCTCCATCAGTGACCACTTGGGTGTGTAAGTTGGTGCAATAGTGGTGTTGGGGTTGCTCAGCAGCCTGCGAGTGCACTTGGAAGTCATCTCTACAACAACTGACCCTGTGAAGTTCTTGGTTTTCATTCCCAGAGCTGCTGCACAGACATCAGGTGCTGTCTGGAGTCCTGACTCTTGGCAATGAAGCACATGGGAAGCCTGAAAAATTTTGCAGGGCCTGTGAGATCTTCAAAGTAGCTTTAGACTTTTGTGACTATTTCGTGGGAAATGAATCTCCCTGTGTTCTTTTTCCACCTGATAATAGTGTTAAATGAATATTCTGCAAACCTTCTTTCATCTCTCTGGCTAATTTATGCTGGAAGTAATTGGGACACACCTAATGAAAAGCATAGTAGAAATTTGCTATGAACTGCAATGTTCTCTCTGAGTCACTGGTCTCTTCTACTTGCTAATTGTTGTAGCAGCAGTTAAGTAACTGACTTCTCCTCTTCCCTGACAGTGAGAAAAGCTTAAAATGAGTCTGCAAAAGTGTAACTCCTCTCTAAAGTTTCCCTAACAAAATAGCATTTATTATCATAGGATCCTAATAGAATCATAGAATTATGATGGTTGGAAAGGAGCTCCAGGATCATCAGCTCCAACCTCCATCCCAACATCTCTCTCTCCACCAGCCCACAGCCTCCAGGGCCACAGCTACTGGGTTTTAAACCCCTCCAGGGATGGGGACTCCACCCCCTCCCTGGGCAGCCTGTGCCAGGGCTTCACCACTCTCTCCAGAAAGAATTTCTTCCCAGTATCCAACCTAACCCTCTCCTGACACAACCTGAGGCCATTTCCTCTCGTTCTGTCATCAGTAAACTGGGAGCAGAGCCCAAGCCCAGCCTGGCTACACCCTCCTGTCAGGGAGCTGCAGAGAGCAGTGAGGGCTCCTCTCAGTCTCCTCCAGACCAGACAGCCCCAGTTCCCTCAGCCTCTCACAAGCCATGTTCATTGCCCTTCTCTGGACCTGCTCCAGCACCATTACTCTCTGTCTGTCTTGCTGAGCATGTCTTGTGTGCTCAGCCTGCAGAGAGCTCTCACTGCAGCAGCCATGGCAAGGGCTTCAGGCTCTTCAGGGCTGCTGCTTACCTCGAGGAGTCCCAGACTGTTCGTCTGCAGTCATCTTGTATAGAGACCATGTTGATCTACTTTCAAATCCATCATATATTGGCACTGTGCACTTAACCTACTCATTGCCCAAGGGGCTCCTGGTCCACAGGCAGATCTGGAGCATTTCTGGGCAATACAACTTCTCAGCTCTCAATACACAAATCCACCTTGGCCTATGGGGGCATGTGGGAAAAAAAAAAGATTATGTGATTGTAGGATTTTTAACCAGTCACTGTCTGGCAGCACCTTTGTGATCGGAGTTCTCTGTGCTCCTGTCCCAGGAGGCTGTTTGAAGCCCCCAGGAGGCTGAAGGTGTTGGGCTGGTGCAGCAGCACAGCCTGTGATCAGCCAGAGCTGCTACTCCCTGTTCAGGCTCCTGATGTGGGAATGGCTGCAGTGCTGGGATCACTCCCTGTGGAAACTTCAGCTTTTGTGCTTACTGGCTTTACAGGAGCTTTTTGAGTCCGCTCTTAATGTATTTGTGTTGATGGGGACTCTGAGTGGAATTACATGCCAGGCTTTCAGATAACTGCTGTAAATACACAGAGCCTCTCTGGTCTCTTACTTCACAGTAGCAGCTGCTATGGTGTTACAGAAACTTCATAGCTTTGGCTGCATCCTATTAGTTCAGCACACTATTAATATCCGAGCAGCTTTTTGTATTACTTTCCACACTTAATGTGAGTTCTCCTTCCTCCTTCCCTGCACTCTCCCCCACCCCCCACTTTTCACTCGGTGATTCCACTGGATTCATCTTGGGGCTGTTCTGTTTAAGATGCCCTTGCTGCTTACACCAGAGAGGGGAACCAGGCTGGAAGCAAAGCAACCATGCTAACAGTCACCAGGTATATTTAGTGGCAGTGTCATCTGACATGCATTTATTGCCCAGAACTAGCATCTTTCTGCTTCCATATGGAGACTTTGTAGTGCTGGCAAAATCTTTCCAGAGAAACAGCTGCTGATTGGCTCTTCTTGTCTATTTGTGGAAGGATCTGTCCTTAAATACTTACTTATTCTGCTTGCTAAAAATGGCATCGAGCACTTGGCACTATCTGGATGGACTTGAAACTTCACTGTGTTGGCTGCATTGCACCAAGAACTGGTGAAGCCCTGTCTCCCTCAGAAACATGGCTGCACAAGTACCAGCAAGAACATGCCTGTTGGTGCCACCAAGTCACTGCATGGGACTTTAAAATGCAAATTGCCAACTTCTCTGGAAGGCTTTATAACTAAATAGCATATTATTCTTGTTAAGTGGCTCTGGTGAAAAGGCTACAACACCAAGGTGCATCTCAGCTGCTATTTGTTCTATGCCAAAAGGCAGCAATGCCTCTTCTTTAAGGTGCTGTATGTCAGTAAGATTGTCTTCTGAGACTGGAAGCCACCTTGCCTTTGAGAGTGTGCTGATAGCCAGCAGCAGGGCAGGAGGGAAGAGGCCAGCAAGTATTTGCCTGACAACCATCCCCCAGGTGAATACAGCATCTGGCTGCCAGCTGACTCTGAGGAAGGCACAGGTTCTAGGCTGGGAAACTCACCAAGTAGAAGGAAAATATCTAACCCCTTGGGTTGAGGGTAAGCACTTGTCACATGTCCCCAGAGCTCACAAGGTCAGAAAAACATGACATCAAGACAGCTGGCAGAGTAACTGAGGGTTTTAACCCAGAGCCAGGGGGTTGCTCCCTCCGAGCCCTTGCTGTGACACCTCACACAGTGTGTGCAGTGAGAGAATTCAGAGCCTGGCTAAGGGTGGTCTGAGGGTCTAGGGCACTGAGGTACCTTCCTGCCCAAAATAGTTGGAATTAGTTTATCTGCATGGCGTGCTGCCAGCCCTCAAGGAGAACAGGGGAGGCCTGGCTACTGGTCAGCAGGCTGGCTGGGCAATGGGAAGTTATTAATAGCTGCTCTTCCATGGAAAGAATGAGTTTGGCTTAGCTGTGATGCAAAGCTGCTAGCTGGAGCAGCATGCAATGCTCCAAGTCTTGTTTATTAACACTTGAACGAGCAAGTTGTGCCCCATGGAGATCTCTGAGCCTCCATGGCCTGAGGTGTTCTGGTCCTGGCCTTTGAATCAGCTGTATGGTCAGGCTGGACGGGCTGGGTCTGCAGGAGAAGCTGTCAGCTCTTGGTCTTGGTGTGCTGGGTGTTTCTTCTCAGCAAGGTTAGGTTCCTTCATGTTCCCTCATGCTGTAAGAGCCAGCTCTCTGTGGGGATGTAGCTGGTTCAAAACTCCTTGTGGGGATGTAGCTGGTTCAAAACTCCTTGTGGGGATGTAGCTGGTTCAGAGCTCCTTGTGGGGATGTAGCTGGTTCAGAGCTCCTTGTGGGGATGTAGCTGGTTCAGAGCTCCTTGTGGGGATGTAGCTGGTTCAGAGCTCCTTGTGGGGATGTAGCTGGTTCAGAGCTCCTTGTGGGGATGTAGCTGGTTCAGAGCTCCTTGTGGGGATGTAGCTGGTTCAGAGCTCCTTGTGGGGATGTAGCTGGTTCAGAGCTCCTTGTGGGGATGTAGCTGGTTCAGAGCTCCTTGTGGGGATGTAGCTGGTTCAGAGCTCCTTGTGGGGATGTAGCTGGTTCAGAGCTCCTTGTGGGGATGTAGCTGGTTCAGAGCTCCTTGTGGGGGTGTAGCTGGTTCAAGGTTACAGTGGAGCACACAGGTTTCAGAGGAGTGGTGCATATCAGTGCAGTGTGAATGTCTTTATGGTGTATGAATTTGCTTGGCTCACTGAAAGAACACTAAAACCTACCACCCTTTGAGGTCTGACAAGTCTCAGCTGCCACAGGGCCAGTTTTCAGTTTGCTTTGGAGAGGGTTTGTGTGCCACGGCCCTTGGAGGAGGAGAACACCACCCACTCTGGATAAATGACCTCTGAATGCCATGCCAGCCCCTTGCCCAGCTCTGGGGGCAGCTGCAGGTGGGGCTGTGGCACCCCCTCATCCTCGGGACCAGCTCTGCTGGCAGAGGCTGTGCACAGCATTTCACAGATGGTGCCAGCAGGTCCCTCCTTTAAACAGCTTTTGGGTGAACTTGGGGGGGTTTTGGTAAGTTGAAGGCTGGAAAAATAGAGTGGTACTGCCTTCATCCTGAGGCTTGTATCCCATTGTATCCTCCAGTTCCCTTAGAGAACAGCTATCACTTACAGGAGACTGATACAAGGCTCTGGCTTCATAGAGCAAGGCAAGCCCTGCTTCAGTGGGACTCACATCATGCACCCATTGTAACAACTGCTGCTCCTTAGGGGAGTTGCTCTCTCCCAGAATAACTCCCTGGATCAAGTTTTGGCCTCACCCTCATCTTCACACACAAGTTCACACTTCTGATGGTCCTGCTTTGAAGGAGGGCTGCCAACAGAGACAGAGGGGCAATGGGATGGCATGGCCAGTTCTTCTGGTTGAAAACAGTTTGTGTGGAAGTGCATCTTTACCTGGCTTTTGTAGAGAAAAATCTACTTCTCTGGTGCTTGTTTGCTGCTCCGTGTTCCTGCCTGTCTGATTTCCACCCTGGAAAACAGGTGGAGATATGCTATAAGTAGCAAGCAGTCTAATGCATGCAGTGAGTTCCTTGCAGACTCTAAATTACAGTTTTCCTTCCTGTGCCACAGCCTCGGGTCCCTGACCTGCAACTGCAGCATATTTTCTCTGACTAACAGCTGTAATTCCCTAATTATCATGCTCTGTTCTCCTGCTGTGCTGGAGATTCTGTTACCAAGGAAGCAACCCAAGGTTCCTCATTCCTACCCTTGCTCTGTATACTTCCAACTGTTTTAAATCCACCATTTGATGCAGCCCATAAAGACAAATGACTATCTCTTGTTTCAAATATTTCAAGTCTCCAGAACATATTACATATCTACAGGAAGAGGGCAAAAGGAGTCTTTCTGTCCTCTCTTTTAGTGAAGGCAGCTGGTCCAAAGCTATTCCTAGGCTAGAACAAGCACGTTTATGAGCTGTAACCATCCTGTGCCAAGATGCTGGGTTGCAAGTGCTCCCAGACAGAGGGTCCAAGCAAATGGTGCTTCTGGAAGGTGATGGAGAAACCTGGAAAAGCCTGGCAATCCAAGGCTCTGTGGGCAGTGTGAGCCTCAGCATCTGAGGAGCTCTGACGTGCTAAGGGGGCCAGGGGGACACTGTGATTTGCACTCTCCATTGCTGAGGCTAGGGACAAAGTATTGTGTGCCAGGTAGGAAGGGGAGTAAACCTGTGCTAATGGAGATGGTTGGAGCACTAGAGCCAGGCTGCAGTGTGACAGATAAACAGCTGATTAAAATGCCACAGAAACATGTTAAGCAGCTGGAAAACCATCCAGTTTCCACAGAAAGCACAAGTATTAATGTACTAAGTACCCCAAGGTTTGCTCGTGCCCCTTGGGCCCCATGGGATGATGCCACCATCCCCCTGAGGGGTGCAGGGAGCTTGGGGTGGGGCTGTGGGTTTGGAGCTGATCCCTCTGCCCTGGCTGTGCCCGTGGCTCTCGTGTAAAGTCCCCCTGCCCCTGGGGGAGTTGGTGATTAACAGGAATGCTTTCCACCCACCCAGCCTCCAGTAAGGAATATTTCACGTCTTGCTCCAGAAATACCATCCAAGTTGTGACATGAACAATGTCCCCTAGGTCACAGGATAAAAATGACTGGCTCCAGGGGGATTTGCTGCTTGGCTCTTCTGGCCATTCAGCTAAGATGGGGAAGGCTGCTGCTTCCTCTGCATCACTGGAATTAAATCCACAACTGGGCCTACAAAACATGACACCCAAGGAGGGAAAGAAAGGAAATGATCTGGCCTCGATCAGAGGAGAGGGAAGGATGGAATGCAGCTGCCCAAGAAGAGGAGTAAGGTTAGACACTAGAACAGCTTTCCATAAAAGTCAGATGCCTAGCACTCTTTAGCTTCAGGCTGCAGCACGGGCACTCACCAGCTCTGGAGGCACAGAGAGCTCCATGGGCCATGCAGTATGGACATGACATCATGACATGATGACAGCTGAAGATGCTCTGCCTCAGTTTCTGCAGCCCTGCCCCTGTGCACCAGCGTTCACACAGGAAGTATTGTACACCTGAGCATACACATCTGAAGATGTTAAAGCAAATCGCCATGTAACACTGAAGATGCACTGAACAAAAGGCAATCAAGTGCCAACTTTTATACTCCCCAGGAGCTCAGGTTGTGTTTGGTGGTATTAGCTCAGCAGATGTTTTATGTATGAGACCATGACTTGGCTTTATGCTGTCATATGCTGTGCTGGAGTGTAACTAACTGTGCCAGTGCCTAACCTGTGCTGGCCTGAAAGCTCTCAGTAAAATCTCAAGGGCTTTTTTGGTGAGCACTGCAGCACAGCAGTGTGTCTGCAGACTCCTCCAGGTGCTCACAGTGATGTGCCACTCTGTGCAGCACGGGAACAGCCCAGACTGGGTGTACTCTGTCTGTGCTGCTGCCTCTGCAGAAAAGGTGTTGAATCCAGAGGCTGAGTGCCCACAGCTTGGACAGGTGCCATCATACGGAAGGGAGAACTTACTGTTTGGTGTGGGTTTGTAACCGGTTTAGGGCTCTCTCCTGCTTGCTGAGTGTGCACAGCCACACCTGTGAGGCTGCTTGTGAGGGCTGGTGGGTTGGCTGAGACCCAGGCTAGGAAGCATCACCAGCACAGCTCATGTCACCTGTCACACAGTCACAGAATGGCCTTGGTTGTCAGAGACCTTCCAGATCATCTAGTGCAACCCCTCACCCCTGCCAGCACTTAGTGTTCTTGCACAGAGGGCTGAAAAAAAAAA
>VYZU01014797.1:0-24295 GCA_013401355.1 Ceyx cyanopectus | reverse complement strand
TGAGAATTCTTCAGCTGACAGAATTAGGCCTGTCATGTTACTATGCCAAGAAAGCAGTAAAGATTGCAGCTGAACTCAACCAAAAAAAATCCAGCTTCATGAGAAATGAGGGGGGCAGTGAAGCTATCTGCTGAACTACTTCCTCCTAAGTTCTCATGCTACATACTTATTTGCCCAAAATAAGGTGGGCAAGCCACAGGTAAGTTATGAACTTACAGTATTCATCCACTAGATCCCCAGCTACAAAGGTCACAGGGAACTCTACACAGCTCCAAAACCCCTTAGCAAATTTTTCTATGCGTATTGAACTCATTTTAATATCAGCATTTAACATCTACTGATTCAGAGAAATTAAAACTTCCCCCCAGGAACATTTCAATATTGTTTTCATAATGTAACTGTGAGAACAAGGCACAGGCTCTAATATGCAATGATAATAGATAATTCCTTTTACTACAGCTTAAATATAAGGTTCAAACCTGAAAGATTTATGGCTTTTTTTAATGTACATTTCTTCCTATTGCCATGGAAGGGTCATGGAAAAAAAGTTGCCTTCTGTCAATCATTTCCATATTTTGCTAAAGTGAAACTCTACATAGCAGAGGAAAAATAAAAGTATTAGCATTCATGGGAAGGTTATTGGGATTTACCACAAGCTAAACTATAGGCAGAAGGCATATACATTTAGTTTGTATCCATTAACTAGACAGAATTAACAATGACAAAACCAAGACCATACAACCTGAACCAGTAAAATATTACTGGTTTCATAAATACACAGATGTATGAGAACAGGCTGAACTCACTGATTATTACTGAGTCATCTGAAACTTTTACAAACTTTTTATTAGACAATCACTTAGTTACCATCACCAAAAGAACACATGAGAATGGCACACCAAATTCAAAATGTCCACACCTATGCAATACATATGGAATATTATCTGTGTCTGTGCTTAAGTTTACTCAAAACACTCTACTGGGGCGGAAAAAGACCAGAAATAGATTTTTATTTAGTCAAAGCAAAAATTAACTATTCATCCATCCCTATACCTGCTTTCATTTTGTGTTAAAACAGAATAAGCAGTAGTCTTGTCAATATTACTGATGACAAGGTAGTGGCTATTGCACTGGTATCACGGTCTCAAGGAGTTTTCAAATAGAAATGCATTCTAATGAAATAATCCCTAGAGTCTGGATATGGAGGAGTGCTAGCTAAATAATGTCACTTCATTTGCAGAATTGGTTCCAAATTAAATGTTTCTTTCTAAAGCTATAATTATCAGGAGGAATGCAGCTAGCCAGAAAAGGTGAAGTGAAGAAGTGCATATTGCTTAATAGCTCATTAAATAGAAAATGCATTGGAAATTTGGGAATCGGGATGACTCTGGGATGATACCTGTGAGATGATGGGTCATGTCACATGTAAAGAGACTTTTTTTTTTTGTCAGGAAAGCAATTTGGGAATGCTGACTGCAGTCTGCATTTACCTGACATTCAGAAAGATCAGATGACACCAATGCAGATGAGGTGAACAGTGAAGGGAAAAGGAAGGACAAGGAGAGCTAGAGGAGAAAAAGTTAGGATACGAGTGGCTGGGAGGATGATGAGGAAGAGGAGAATATGAGTGACATTACTTGGGAGTGGGAATGGGAGCAAGGTGCTGTATTAAAGAGCCACAGGTATTTCTGCAGTTGCAATGATAGCTCTGCCAGCACTTTCTCACAGAGAGGTTTATCTAGAATTCATAGAGGTGAATAATTAGCATCTAACATCTGTGTATCTACCAAAGGGCAGGAAGGGGACAGGGGTGGGTGATGTGGATATATTGGATAGTGTGGGACCTGAGCACGACAGAAATGGTAAAGAATAAAGGGTAGAGAGTGTACTGGTTTGGGCAAAGATAATTTTCCTCATATCAGCTTGCAACTGGCTATGTTCTGGATTTACAATCAAAACAGTGTTGGTAACGGGAATGTTTTAATTATTGCTAAACATTACACAGTGTCAAGACTTTTTTTCTGTTCCTCACAGTTCCCCCCACCAGTAAGAAGACTGGAGGTGCAGGACAGCTGACAGAACCGACCAAGGGATATTCCATGCCATAAAAACATCAAGCTCATAAAAACATCAAGCTACAGGGAAGGAGGAGGAAGGGAGACCTTTGGAGTTCTGATGTTTGTCCTCCCAAGTAGATATTATATATCCTGCTTTCCTTGAAATGGCTACACACCTGCCTGCCAATGGGAAGTAGTGAATATATTCCTTTTTTGCTTTGCTTGCAAAGGCAGCTTTTGCTTTACCTATTAAACTGTCTATCTCAACCCACCAGTTTTCTCACTTCTGCCCTTCTGATTCTCTCCCCCGTCCCACTGAGGGGGAGTGACCGAGTGGATGTGCTGCCAACCAGAATTAAACCACAAGAATCAAACTATAATGTTTTTAAACATAAAATAATATCTTGTTGTTATGAAGAAAAATTAATCTGCATGGGAGGAAAAAAAACCCACTAAATCAGCAACTCAACAGACACCTGAGTTCATGGCCACTTCTTTCTTTGCACATCCACTGCACAAATACCAATGTAATGCCTCAACTATGAAGGTCTGGACACTTTGGCAGTAGTGTGGTTTAAGTAGTACCTTAATTTCAATGCAAGGGATATCCCTCATGATTCTAAACTGGACAGAAAATAACAGCATCATACAATGAGAAGTGTCAGGCAACGTTGTGTATTAGCTGATATGGTACTTGAATGTATAGAATGTTATGTTAGCATATAAATACAGTATTTCTTCTGTCTTGAGTCCAGTAAGCTTATAAAACAGAACTTATCTCACTTTTTGCCACTGTTAGCAGACCTCGAGATAAAACTTCCCATCTTATTTAAGTATACCTTAGCTGTGACAGTACAGAGATAAAAAAAAAAACAAACTTCAAAGCTAAATAAATACAGCTAACACAGTCCAGAAAGGGTATTCCTCTCCTAGGATGGTGCTGAAACAGATCTTTTTTCTGCAATTAAGCTTTAAACATGACCTCATTTCTTGCAGGAAAAGCATGGCTTGATATGCTTTGTCAGAAAATGGTATTTTACTTTAATGCCATACCACTAACATCACATTTGAATTTTACATGATTGTAATTGTAGTTTCTAATACTGTAACACAGGCTAGTTACTCACAGCATCTTGCTGAAAATTACCTGCTGAAAATTACCTAGTCTCTGTTCTGACTTTAAGGGGACTGGGTGTTTATAAAAGGAGTAGGACTTAAAAGGCACTGAAACAAAGCTCAAGCCTTAAATGTATATATACCCAGCATACAGACATAAACACAGTCATCTCAGCAGCACCCCACCTACATGGATCACTCTGAGCAAGTAACAATGTTTATTTAGGCTCGCTTCAGAAAAGTCTTCCAGCACAAAATCAATTTCACTAGTCCCACTGAAGCCACAGCTTCGATACCTCTCACCACCAGGTTTCTGTCAGGGGTGACTTCTGTGACTTGGGACACTTCTACAGTTAATAACCACACTAAGGACACTAAGTCATTTTAGATAAACCATGAGATGAGTTTTGGATGGTACTGACTTTCAGCCCTTACTGGAAAAGATCCACATTTCCAACAGCTGCCTACATGGCACAGAAGGCCACTATCTCTCCTCAGAGCCATGGAGCCATTCCCTGTTACTTTGCAGTGCTGTTAAGTGCAATAAATGTCATGCTTCCTCTAAGTATGGGCAAGCCTGGAAGTCAAAAGGCCAAACAGACATCTTAAATGGGAACAAACACCAAAAAAGTCCCAACTGAACGGGGGTCTGGAGTGCAGTTTTAATGCAGTGCTCACGCATCTCCCATTTGCAAGCTCATGATGCAGAAGGGAGCATCAAGACTGAGTCTGCCCCTCAGAGGCTTTGGGACAGGTTCTCTCAAACGTGTAGTTTCACATGTTGAGGGAGAAGCCACAGGAAGAGACTGCAGCTAGAGGAATGTTCCACATAAAGATGCTCAGATGAGCATGGAAAGCCCTTTGGTGACCCATGGGCTGCATCATACCCTCTCCTCTGTTTAATGGCATGATATGCAAGACATAGATGAGCAGAGGGCCACACACATCACACATCTAACCAGTTTGTGGCAAGTTGGACCAGAGGCCACAGCTCTACCATATCAATATGTGCTGCAGAAACTGCAGCAGTGGAATGGAAAATCTACAAGGGTATCACTGTAAATGTGAGAGACTTGTCAGGCCTGTGCTCCTGTCTCTAAGAGAGCTGGTGTGAGACCACATGTTCCTGAGGGATTTCACTTAGGAATGTATTGTATCCTGCTTTTAAAAGGGAAAAGTCAGGCAGTTTGGTTCTAGTAAGTCACTTAAAACATACAGAACTGCAATGCTGCCTCCTTACACTTCAAGAAGGAAACTACTTTATTGGATCAAGCCAATAACCACTAGTCCATCACCTCATCTCCAAATAGTGGACGTTAATATTTCAACAGAGGCCAGAAATCTTCCACAAAGAGAGAGGTTGGCTTACAACCAAGAATAAAAACCTGGTTATTGATTTCAAGGACATTTCATCCTTACCAAACCATTCCTTATTTCGCTGTTTATACAACATAATAGTTTTGTTGCACTGTGCCCGTGCATTTATTTACTAGGGAAGTTTGGCAATCCAAAGCACCTTACGCAGCCTTAGTTCCAATGTGTGACTTGAGCATTTAAGATTACCAAACACCCATGAGTCCACAAAACCTTCTGTGTGCTTTCACCTGAGTGCTACCCTGGTCCCTGGCTCTCCCCTTGCTGTTGTTAAAGGGATGCTCAGAGTAAAGGCAGCTGTATACAACACTGTCCTGCTGCCAAGAGACCTGTGTTCAAGCTTCACGTTACAAGATCAGCAAGATGGGAAGTGAGCCTACTGGAAAATGTAACATAGCACAGATGATGAGGTTTGATAAGCTTTAAACAAGACGGAAAAAAAATAAAAAACAACAAAACAAACAATTTCCCACTTTTTACACATGCTATTATATAAGTGGCTCTTCCACACCACAAAAGATACTGGAGCTACTGCTGTGCTTGCTCACAGAAGGACTAAGGATCAAATCCACAGTAAACATTTTTCAGTGCTACTTCAAGCAATAGCTACAGCTACAATGCCTCCAACAAATCAGTGCACCGATGTATCTGAACAGAAGAAAGAGCTAAGAAAGCTTTTTTTAGTGACTCTGTGCCATTTTATGTAACTGTGTAGTGTCCTATTGTAACTAACACTGGAAAGCACAATGTCTTTATTTTTGTCTCTTCTATCTCCAAAGCATTTTTCAAAACACACTGCAGAAAGCAGCTCTATCAAAATGCCTTGAATTGTTTATCTTTAAAATGTAACTGTTCTGCACTAACAGTATGAGAAAGCACATTAAGTAACCATATTTATCAAAAGAGAAGGCAAAATAACTAACTGATTAAATATGGTAAGCAAGAGTGGATGGCAAGGAATANAAGGAGTAGGACTTAAAAGGCACTGAAACAAAGCTCAAGCCTTAAATGTATATATACCCAGCATACAGACATAAACACAGTCATCTCAGCAGCACCCCACCTACATGGATCACTCTGAGCAAGTAACAATGTTTATTTAGGCTCGCTTCAGAAAAGTCTTCCAGCACAAAATCAATTTCACTAGTCCCACTGAAGCCACAGCTTCGATACCTCTCACCACCAGGTTTCTGTCAGGGGTGACTTCTGTGACTTGGGACACTTCTACAGTTAATAACCACACTAAGGACACTAAGTCATTTTAGATAAACCATGAGATGAGTTTTGGATGGTACTGACTTTCAGCCCTTACTGGAAAAGATCCACATTTCCAACAGCTGCCTACATGGCACAGAAGGCCACTATCTCTCCTCAGAGCCATGGAGCCATTCCCTGTTACTTTGCAGTGCTGTTAAGTGCAATAAATGTCATGCTTCCTCTAAGTATGGGCAAGCCTGGAAGTCAAAAGGCCAAACAGACATCTTAAATGGGAACAAACACCAAAAAAGTCCCAACTGAACGGGGGTCTGGAGTGCAGTTTTAATGCAGTGCTCACGCATCTCCCATTTGCAAGCTCATGATGCAGAAGGGAGCATCAAGACTGAGTCTGCCCCTCAGAGGCTTTGGGACAGGTTCTCTCAAACGTGTAGTTTCACATGTTGAGGGAGAAGCCACAGGAAGAGACTGCAGCTAGAGGAATGTTCCACATAAAGATGCTCAGATGAGCATGGAAAGCCCTTTGGTGACCCATGGGCTGCATCATACCCTCTCCTCTGTTTAATGGCATGATATGCAAGACATAGATGAGCAGAGGGCCACACACATCACACATCTAACCAGTTTGTGGCAAGTTGGACCAGAGGCCACAGCTCTACCATATCAATATGTGCTGCAGAAACTGCAGCAGTGGAATGGAAAATCTACAAGGGTATCACTGTAAATGTGAGAGACTTGTCAGGCCTGTGCTCCTGTCTCTAAGAGAGCTGGTGTGAGACCACATGTTCCTGAGGGATTTCACTTAGGAATGTATTGTATCCTGCTTTTAAAAGGGAAAAGTCAGGCAGTTTGGTTCTAGTAAGTCACTTAAAACATACAGAACTGCAATGCTGCCTCCTTACACTTCAAGAAGGAAACTACTTTATTGGATCAAGCCAATAACCACTAGTCCATCACCTCATCTCCAAATAGTGGACGTTAATATTTCAACAGAGGCCAGAAATCTTCCACAAAGAGAGAGGTTGGCTTACAACCAAGAATAAAAACCTGGTTATTGATTTCAAGGACATTTCATCCTTACCAAACCATTCCTTATTTCGCTGTTTATACAACATAATAGTTTTGTTGCACTGTGCCCGTGCATTTATTTACTAGGGAAGTTTGGCAATCCAAAGCACCTTACGCAGCCTTAGTTCCAATGTGTGACTTGAGCATTTAAGATTACCAAACACCCATGAGTCCACAAAACCTTCTGTGTGCTTTCACCTGAGTGCTACCCTGGTCCCTGGCTCTCCCCTTGCTGTTGTTAAAGGGATGCTCAGAGTAAAGGCAGCTGTATACAACACTGTCCTGCTGCCAAGAGACCTGTGTTCAAGCTTCACGTTACAAGATCAGCAAGATGGGAAGTGAGCCTACTGGAAAATGTAACATAGCACAGATGATGAGGTTTGATAAGCTTTAAACAAGACGGAAAAAAAATAAAAAACAACAAAACAAACAATTTCCCACTTTTTACACATGCTATTATATAAGTGGCTCTTCCACACCACAAAAGATACTGGAGCTACTGCTGTGCTTGCTCACAGAAGGACTAAGGATCAAATCCACAGTAAACATTTTTCAGTGCTACTTCAAGCAATAGCTACAGCTACAATGCCTCCAACAAATCAGTGCACCGATGTATCTGAACAGAAGAAAGAGCTAAGAAAGCTTTTTTTAGTGACTCTGTGCCATTTTATGTAACTGTGTAGTGTCCTATTGTAACTAACACTGGAAAGCACAATGTCTTTATTTTTGTCTCTTCTATCTCCAAAGCATTTTTCAAAACACACTGCAGAAAGCAGCTCTATCAAAATGCCTTGAATTGTTTATCTTTAAAATGTAACTGTTCTGCACTAACAGTATGAGAAAGCACATTAAGTAACCATATTTATCAAAAGAGAAGGCAAAATAACTAACTGATTAAATATGGTAAGCAAGAGTGGATGGCAAGGAATAAAGAATCAAAGCACAATAATCATCTTCCCAAGTTCTACCAAGAGCAAAAGGAGATAGCTCTGCAACCATCATTAGGAAAAATTAACATTTCTGCTGATGTTTCAGAATTATTCTTATGCCTGAGTTCTATAAATCTGAACTGAGTTATGAGGAGTGTTTTGAAGTATATATTAATGGCTTACAAAATCAAAACACTGGGCCAAATTTCCTGTTGAAATAGCTCCAACAGTGGGCCTCTGCTTTTAAAAAGTGTTTTAAATGTGAAGGTGTGCACTTACCATGGATTCTGTGAAGCTCAGTAGACTATGTAAATGTTTTCTCATTTAAAAAAAAAAAGCAAGCAAAATCCTTTTCAAGTGCACACTTAAATTCAGTGAACTAAGGATAATGGAGCAAGTCTCCAGCTGGTTTAAAATGTCAGAGCTTCAACTATTCCAATGGAGCCATGAAAGTCTACATCAGATGGGGATGCCCCTCTTAACACAGCAAAATGGTCATGAGTGGGGAGAGATCAGTATTCAGCTCTGCTAGCATAGGACCCTTCTGTTATATTACTCAAAACACAACTTTTGGCTCCATGCCTTTAAAATTCAGCATTTCAAAAAGCAAATGGAAAAGGCATTTTTAAATGAAAAAGCTATTGCCATCTGAATTCTTGGGAGATGTCATAGAAAATCTATGATGTTTAAATATAAATATAGACTGTAAATATGAGACTGAGCATTAATTAGACTTGTAGGATCTTCCCTTGCTTTAGATTCTGTATCATCTAGCAGTCACGGGGTTTTTTTTGTTTGTTTGATGACGTCTGACTAATAAATACATTGATGAATTGCATCAGTAAATGCCATACATGTATCACAAAAATAGGACACAGTGTTTCTGGCACACTGACGCTAAAGGATTATTTGTTTGTTTGAACTTTCAGTAGGTAAGAAAGGAAATAATACTGCTTTACTGGATAAACTTCCTGGGGCTTATTTTAAGTGAACAAACAGATGAAGAATAATGTGACTTAAAGCATTTCTAAGAAAATCCTGCAGAAGTTGTAAGAGGTACATACATAGAACTGCTTACTGACTAGTAGTTTTGTTGTTCAGAATCAGTTTTCAGGATGGTGATCACATTTATGTGTGGAAAAGTATTAGGGAATGTGATTTTCTGCCTTTCAAAATGAGTGGTTTGCTTTCGTGTGGTAACTAGTTAGCATTGTTCTATTACTTATAGTAAGTAAACATGTAGCATAATGAATGCAACATATTTTTAATACAATGCTTAGGCTTTACACAGGTTGGCTAAGTAGCAATGCAGACAGCAATAAATTTAAGTGGGAAGATGCTCAGATCTGAAAATTCCATGGTATGTTTTGCTTACCAAAAACATAGAGCCAGTGTTTGTAAAGATGTCTTTTATCAAGTCTGTCACCACCTGTGATGAAATTCTGAAACTTCTTGGCTGCTACATGTTTCTCTGCAATCATAATTCAGTGTAAAGCATTATTTACTTTATGTAAATCAAGCTAGGGTTCAATGAATCATCACTTCCCAAACTGCCAGTAAAGCAATATCCAACACCCATCTGTATGCACATCTATTTCCTTCCATTCAGAACAAGTTTTTCATGTGTTCCCCACCAGAATTACCAAGTGCATTACAAGCATTGACACATAAAGCTGAGACCCCTCAGAACATAAGAACAAGCAAGTAAAAAGGTTACCTCACATGTCCAGTATGATAAAAGTCACTGCCAGATTAGTCATCATTCTCTAATTAAAACAGCATGACAGGAATGAAGATTTTGATCTCAAAGTCACCCACTACCAACAGCATATGTAAAATTAAGACCACCTTTTAAAAAGTCCTCTTATGTTCAAACATGTGGAACCAGTGAATAGTGATCCTGACTGGCTACCAACTAAGCAAAGCTTTCCACTGATAGTACAGCACTTAGATAGTTTACATTTATAACAGGACTGTAGTTTTGGAAACTGGGACTTCAGAAAACCCAAACCACACAGCTTTCAATATTGCCTCAGCAGCATCAGTTCTCCAACATAAAATGTTAGTAATGACATTTATATGAATGACTCCACTGCTGTTAATTATGCACTCACAAAACAATCTGGGCATTGGTATGAAATGACTGCACAATGGCTTTGAAAGAATAATAATGAAAGATGCAAGCCTTGATAAAGATGCCTTAGTATGCTCTCTCCCAACTTCAGCTAAGCTATATTCCATTCCATTGAACTACTATTTTTCTAGTGTATACCCTACACTACAGAAAAAAAAATCTTATCAAATTGACTTCACTTAGCTTAGCCCATAAAGTAGCTTTAAAGTTTTAAACACATACCAGGCTGAATGCTAATATCTGAAACTAGTTGGTAAGGCAGAGAAGCCAGACAACAATTATCACTTAGTCAATAGTAATTTCAATTTATCCACTGCTATGAGAAGACCCTCAGACCCTGAATGCTTTACAAGACTTTCAGAGATAGGGGTTGAGTATGTTTATTACCATAAATCGACAGTTCGGCAACAATCAAAGCACAGTTCTTTAAATACTGAGCCGGTGGCTACTGGGGGAGTGGAGTAGGGGGGTGGGGGGATAGAAGTGAGGTACTTAGTGCTCTAAAAAAAAAAGTAAATACTGATAATCTCCGAGCAAAAGCCGGTAAGAGACAGCTGTAACTACACATATCATTTCAAATGCTATAAGTAACGATCTTAACTCCTTCTAAGAATGAAACATACAGCAGAGCCAAGCACGGCAACTCCTAACAGGGAAGTGCAAGCTATTGCTGGTTGTTCTTCGCACACTAACCCGGTGTCCGATCCTACCGCTCCACAAGAACAAAACTGGTTATTTAAAAACTTTCTCATGCAAGCCTATGAATGCGGCGGAATAAGAGAAAAGCCCCCTCACTGTGGCATTCAGTATTTCAGAAGGTAAATGAGTTCACCGCAAAGCAAAGCAAACAACGTGTATGGACAAGATACATTTCACATATATACACCATATATTTCACGATATACACCACAACTTGGGGAGAGTCACACGCAGAAAGAAATGAAATAATGATCCGTCTCTTTATGGATCTATCCTCAAGAGACTCTACACTCTCTGAATGAGACCGATAAAGTGCCCGGGCTCCAAAGCAGAGTAAATCCCCAAGTGCCCGGGGATGCTACGAGTTAGCCGCCACCCCTCCTGCACCACCGCTTCAGGCTGAAAAACCACTGGGCTACTCCGGGTCCTTACGGCTTCGCTGAAACGCAGAAGCGTCCCTTTGAATAATAACCACATTAAAGTACAAGGAAAAATATCTATAAAATAAGAAGCTTGCGGATCGCCCGTCGCAGGGCTGGAGCAGGCTGCCCCGGTGCCCGGCTGGAGCCGCGGAGGGGAGGCGAAGTAGATGCCCCTCACACGCAGCTCCCTGCAACTTTTGGGCAGCCTGAGGGCGGCTGCCCCGCGCACCCTGCGCCCGGCCCCGCGTAGCCGCGGAGGGCATCTCCCCGGCCCCGCTACCAGCGCCTAGACATGACACACAGACACGCTCCGCTCGCTTACCTGCAGCCCCGCTCCCTGCTGGAAACACCTAGCGATCGGCCGCCTCCCGTCGGGGGGGAGCTCCAGCCTCACCGCCCGGGCATCGCCGACACACGCCCCGCGCCCCGCCAGCGCCCGGGGGCATGGAGCGCTGCCGCGCTCGGCTCGGCTCGGGCACGCAGCTGTCCGCAGGGGTTCGGTCTCCCTCTTCCCTCCCTCTGGGAATACACCAGGAATCCGGCTAAGAGATGCTAGACGAAGGGTGAAGTAAGTGCGAAGGGAGGGAAGACTTGAAGTATTTCTCGTGCTCGATTTCAAAGTATTAAAAATAAAAAATTTAAAAAAAAAAAAAGAGGACTAAGTATGAATTAGCTATTGGAAAAGCGGAGGGTGAGGAAGTCCTGCAGCCCGGTGCGGCTCCGGCCCCTTCGCCAGCTGCGTGCGGTCCCGATTCCGGCAGAGGAGAGGAGGAAAAGCCGGTGCGTCCTGCAGCAATCCCTCCGTTAGAGCATCTCTGATTGGTTTGCCTTTCACACACAGCAAGACTACCCCCTCCTGCTGCTTCCTTCTCCCTCTTGGGAAAAGTAATTGGAGAGCCAGAGCTTCACCTTCAGCAGCGGCTCCAAGCCCAGCCTGCGCGCACCGCTCCGCACTCCACCGCGGAGGGGCGCGGGGTGGCCCGCCCTGGGAGGCCGGACGAGCAGCCGCAGCTCCAAACGCACCCTGCGCAGGGGACGCGAGAGGGACGCTCTTCTCCTCCCCGCTGTTTATCCGGCTCCTCGTTGCTCTCCTCTCCAGCAGCTACCGGCGGCCGTCCCTGTATCTGAGCGAGGAGCTGGAGCTCCGCCGACAGCTCCCGACAGCGGCCGCCTCCTCCCCCGCTGTCCGCGCACACCGGGGCTGGGCCGCCTCCCGCCCGCCCCCGCGGCACGCCGCGGGTCTCCCCTCCTCTCCCTTCTCTTATATTCTCTCCTCTCCCCTCCCGAGCGACCGGGCGGGAGGTGTGAAGTTTCCGCACAGGCGCACGTGGCCGCGGAAAGGAGGAGATACCCGCGGGTCCTGCCGCCGCTTACCCGAGATCTCCCTCCCTTCCCCTGCGGCGGGAGGCTGGGGGCCGGGCGGGAAGGGAGCCGTCGGGTCGGGCAGAGCCGGGCAGCTCTCCCGGGGGAGCCGTGGTGGCTGGAGCGAGGGCAGGGGCAGCAGAGAGGCAGCAACGGCGGTGGCAGCAGCCAAAAGCTGGACTGTGTCTCCCTCCAGAGGGAGAGGAGAGTCACGCACCGTGGCTCGGACGGTGGGGAAGCCTCAGCCGAGCCCCTCTTTCCCCGGGAGGTGGTGATGGGGTCGGGGCTTGAGGTGGCAGGAGAAGGTGGTACCGCTCGGATTCTCAAGCCTCTTCTTCCCGTGCTAAAGACGAATGGTGGGTCGCAGTCGTCTTAATATGGGGAAACGTTGGTGGGGTAAGGATAAGCAAAAGCAGAGCTTGATCATTTATTTTGGCGAGTTTTGTGCTGGTCTGAAGGGGGTGCAGAGAGTGGAAGGGACCAAAGAAGCTGAGAAAGGGCTCTCATTCGTTACAGGAATATCAGAGTTAAATTCTCCCTTTTCCTCTAGACTTCTTGCCCACTCCTACATTAAATGGGGATGAATGTATGAAGCATTAAGAAGCACAGATACACTTAATCATCTGTTGTCTGTTTTGAATTTGTACCAGCTAGTATCACAGTAAGTTTGCTGAAAATCAGCTTTTGTTAAGTCCTTAGCTGTCATCACATCTGACATAATAGTCAACTCTGTGAGAAACAGAAGGGGGAAGCCAAACATTTGCCCAGTTGTTCATGCTAGGTTATTTTTCCATGTAAACAATGATCTGTACAAATGTTTGAATTATTTTATTTTTTTTTCAAAGCAATGCAGGTCTAAATGTCCCTGCACTCAGAAAAATAAAAGGCAATATAAAAAAGGCTCAATACTGACTATCCCTGCACATAGGGATGCAGCTGTAGGATGAAATAGACATGGGTTGGTATGGAAAGGGAAAGTTAAAAGTAGCCTGAGCTGTGCTTGTCACAACAGCTGTTTGAGCAAGCACTGCAGCACGCACACACGCCTGGATGCAGACTGCAGCCAAATTAAAAGGCTGCTGGTTGCAAAGACAAATGTGGTCTTATCTTATTCATTGGAAACTGATACAATAACATCATGATTTCCCTAGTTGGTAAGTGTGTTTCTGTGTTAATGTGGAAGGAGCTGAAACAACCAAGACTGTGCTGCACAATATCAGTACTTTGAGGTAGAGCCCAACTAATGTGGACCCACAGGGGTTGGATGCTCCTGGCCCACCAGGGATACTGGAATGGGCAACAGTTCCTGTTGTGTGGGTCAGTGTAGAAGCACAAGTATTGGTACTGGATTAAAAGCAGTCAAAAAGCAGCCAAAATGTAAGCACAGCAGTGAAAATGCAGCTATGGCAGCTGTTGCACTTTAGATGGAGCAAATACCTTCTAACTGTAGCACATCCACCTGTATTAGCTGCTTGTACAGTCAGCTGCTCAAGCTGACTGTGAGACCAGAGGATGCCCAGGAGCTTCACAGGGGTGTTCTGCTGTTCCAGAAATCAGGAAAACACATATGTAGACACAGAACTGTTACCATCCTGTTAAAACAATATGAAGCAGGCACACACAGCCAACACCAGAAGGAGCAGTAGGCAAAGCAATAGCTAAGCTGACCCATCTTGAAATGCAGGAATTTTGTCTGTGCAAAATTATTTTTTTTTTTGCATTTTGCAGTTGGGTTCTTTCTCATTTTGCTCATAAGGAACAGGTTTTCCTTTGGGTCACACAGAATCACTTCCATGATTCCATTCCACTCAATACCCAACTTCAGGCACTAAAAGAAGCAGGGATACGGGCCAGAGTTCTCATCAGGAATATCTTTATGTAAGGAGACTCATGGTGGCTTAGAACCTGATGTTCAGCACCATCCTGCAACATCCCTCTACTGCCATTCCAAAAGCCAGCAGCTGGAAATGATTTGTGGTTGTCATCCTGATACACTCTGAGCTGGGACAGTCCAGCAGTGCCTAAAAATCCCCTTTACGTGTGCACAGACACACAGACACTCGTGTTTTTAGCACAAGTGAGAACCAAACTGAAAGTTCTTTAAAAGCTCTGGCACATTCCAAAATATAAAATTCCACATGCAAAAAATAAAAGTAACTGACTCACAAAAAGCTGATGGAAAATGAAAAGGCAATGGAGCAAAGTTATTCTGGGGTTCTTTAATAAGTCTCCCACAGGCATTTATTAAAATCATGCTGGTTATTGGATTTTGAAGGAAACAGGGGTTTTTAACCAGCATACTGGAATCATCAGTGATCTTTCAAAGCTTCCACATAAAATGGAAAAACTGACTGCAGAAAACAGCAGAAATAACAATTATTTCTTTTCTACACCACAGCAGTGATACAGATAAACACTTAAAACCATGTTCCAAAGGTATGATAGGACATGGGTTGTTTATGCATACTAACATAAATAATGATATCTTCCAGGGTAAAAAAAGAGATACATGTACAATGGCATTTTGGGAGCAAGGCTTTCATTTAAGAGGAGAGAAAGCCAGGAACAAAAGAAAAAAGAAGAGTTGAAAGGAGGTCTTGTTGGGCTGAGGATCCAACCCCAGTCATGGGGGGGCTGACTTCAAAGTTAGATCAGGTTGCTCAGGGCTGTGTCCTGTGGTTTCAGATACCTCCAAGGACAACGTTTCTGCCTCTTAACCCTTTTCCAGCATTTGTCCATCCTCATTGTGAATTACTTGCTTCCTTACAGCCAAACTTCTCAGAATTCTCTTTCTGCCTCTGGTAGCCATTGTCTGACATCTCTTTGCTGTGCACTACCAAGTAGCCTCTGTCTCCATCTTCCCTGCAACCACCCATAAATAGTTGAACACAGCAGTTAGTTGTCCCCTTTCCTGTCTTTAAAGGGGCTGAACAAACACAGCTTTCCATTTTCCTGTGTGTTGTGCCTTCACCACTGCTAGGAGTAAGCAGTTTGACCTCCAGTGCTGACCACTGAGGAATGGCACCAGCGTCCAGTCACTGCTCTTCAAGCCTTGCAGTTCCACCTATTTAACCTGCTGTATAAACAGCCCATTACCTTCATTGTAGAAGGTAATCAGATTGGTCAGTCAGGATTTGCTTTTATCCACGCTGATTATCCCAAATCACCTGCTTGTCCTTCCTGTGAGTGGAAATGACTTCCAGGAGAATTTTCTCCATAAGCTTACTGCAGTTCCCCACGTCCTCCTTCTTGCCTTCTTGAGAATAGGCATATTTGCCATTTTCCAATTATCATAGAACCATTCCAGTTGGAAAAGACCCTTGGGATCATCAATTTCAACCATTCACCCTACTTTACAAAGTTCACCCCTAAACTACATCCCTGAAAACCACATCCAAACAACCCAGGTATGGGGACTCAACCCCTTCCCTGGGCAGCCTGTGGCCTGTGCCAGTTTTTTAAGTGGAAAATGTGTATTATGTATATATATATATGTCTATGTGTAATGTAAGACTGTGTCCTGTCACCATGAACATCTGGAGGTGATAGAGAGCAATGTCTCAGTGACATCAACCCTGTCCCTCAGGGCGTTGGATCCACCTGGTCCCTCAGACTACTGCTTTGTTCAAGTGGTCCCTAGTGATCTTCCCCTATCAGGAGTAGTACTTTACTCCCCCAAAACCCCAACAAAGCAGAGATAAAGCATGCTGAAAAACCCTGGGATGAGTGCTGTTTGTCTGACCTACCCCACAGAATATCATACAAATGGATCTTTCTTCTTCTATTTCATCAAAAAGATCAAAATCCCTCCGGCTGTGGGAACTGTAGCTATTTTGAAATATAAAGATGCTTCTTTCTAATACTTCATAAAGCACCTAAGCTCCCTAAAGGGGAAAGATTTAAAAACCTGAACTACTCATTTCTCATTTGCTACCTCTTGACAAGGCACTACTGAGCTTTTTAGATATTTTATATATCATCATAAGGCACCTTACTTTATGGGTTAGAGACCCTATGCTGCCAGGCATAGCTTCTGACTCCTGCTCTGGGTGAAGAACATAGCAAGAAGTGAGGTGTTGCAGTATTTCATGCTGTAGCTCCTACATTATATATATAAAAAAATATATAAGATATATAAAAAATATATATTAATTTAAATATATATTAAAGTTTGTTTGTTTGTTTGTTTTTTAGATTAAAAAGTGGGAAGAAAGAAGTTTCACAGGTGGGAAGAAGTTTAGTGTATTGCTCTGTAGAGCCCACTTGGTGTGGGTGCAGTGTGGCCTCCTTAGAGCAGTTTGCCTCTAGCATTTGGCTTCTTCATCTCATGAAGTATGTTTCTAACACCTTTGAGAAAACACTTAGGAAAATTATTTTTTTTTTTTAAGACTTGTATTGGCTGTTTTCCTCATGCTGTGACAAGAAGACTTGAAACCCAGTTATGGCAGATACTGCTGAAGNAATAAATTTTTCTTCCTTTGTTAAATGTGTTTTTTTTTTTTTTTTTTTTTGTCAATTTTACATTAAAGGCTGCATTATAGACAAAATGGGGAAAAAAAGCAGACCTCCTCACCTAATAAGATTTTAATCTAATTCGAACATAAATACATTTATTTCCAAAATTATGCCTGGGATTATTTTTATTAATTAATTAGGTTTACATAATTAAATTATATTTAATCAGATCAAGAGTAGCAAAGGTAAGTAAGGATCAAGCTGATTTCACAAAACCAATCAAACTTTGTTTTTCCTAAACCCCTTTACCGAAGGCAACGTGTGTTGTCAGACTTGAGAACTCATCTACAAGAAGGATTAGACTTCACTGTAGAGATTCATGGTGCCATTTATTATCTCATGATACAGCATTTTCTAATCTGTGTAGTGTCATTTTAAAAACAGGCATCACAAATTCTGGGAAAAAAAAGTGTCAAAACTTATTAGCCCAATAAGTCAAGTTCCCTCACGGTGGGAGATAAATTAGGGGCTTGTCAGATGTGTTGTTTGCTGAAAAAAAAAAAAAAGTCACTGTGAATTTACCTGAGTTATTTTATTCTAGAGGAAATAATGCTACACTTGTTTTGCAGTTACAACAAATAATATAATCCAAATTTCAGCAAGTTTAGTGAAGGGTACAGTACATTAAATAGGAATAAGTTCTTTTGTCCCCCAGTCTTTCTGGTTTTAAGTCTATCTTCCTCTGAATTTTAACCACCTATAATAAAGGAAGGAAAAATAAAAGAGAACTTCACTCAAGAATGTACTGGGCTTGTGTATGTGCATTAAAAAATATTAAAAGATGCCCTAAGGTTGTTACAGACTTTGCATTTCATGGTGTTTTAACAGTAAGGCAAAAAAGTGTATTTTGATGTCATCTTTCTGCATATTGAGTGCAGGCAAAAGTAGAGCTTTCCAAGAGTCAAGAGCAGAAGTACAATGATTTAGAATATTATCTACTATGTTTACTCCAAACCAGCCTGAAATTGAGGGAGGGGGAGGACACACCAAAAGAAGAACAGAATATGATCATATTTAAATGTTCTGAATTTCAGATTTCAAGATTTTTTCAAAAACAGAACCAAAAGGAAACACTTTTTTGTTTTGTTTTCTTTTATTCCCCCTCCCCCCCCCAAAAAAAGTGATCTAAAGAGCATTTTGACTTGGCTGAGGATGATCTAAAGATCATTTAAACTTGGTTGAGGACAGGCAGCTATTAATTCAGCATGAAAAAAAAGCCTCTTATTAAGAAAATATCAAAAAATACACTCCATATCTCTAAAAAGTTTTATTTCCTCTGCAGGGAAGGTATAGCCTGGGATTCAGAGTGGTGCTGCTGCTGCTACAGCAATAAACTCACTACATAAATCTGTTTTATTTTCCTCCTACTCCATAAGCAGATCTGACATAGCCATGGCATATCTGCTGCTCCCTGTCAGACATCAGAATTACCTCCTTACCCACAGCATCCCTGATTTTCACCAACATGAAGCACCCACAAATGTCAGAGGAGCCCTTGGAGTTGGAAATTTCTGGAGATTTTCTGAAGCCCTGCAATGGAGAGGTTTTGCCACCAGGTGTCAGAAGGCAGAATTCAGGCTGGATAACACGCTGCCTTTCCAAATCGTTGAAAAAAAGGACATTTCACTTCGTTTATGCCCCCCCCTTCCTCCTCTCCTGTCACATATATGCATATACACGCAGAAAGAAAATTACCTAGGGAACACTGGGTTGTTTTTTGGTTGTTTTTCCACAGAAAAAAAACCCAGGGGATCTAAAACCCCTTTAAGCTTCAGGTGACATATCAAAGAAAAAGAGTTATCTAAAACTTGAAGTTGTTAAACAAGCTGAATAATAACAAGTTTTGTGGGCTCTGTAACTAATGAAGTCTCATTTCCTATGGGTTTTGCCTCATGGTTGACTGAAGCTTTTTCTCTGCTGGATGCACTTCAAATTTTCTCTTTATTTTGTGTGTGTGTGTAAGGGTGATCCCCAAGGGACAGCTTTTCAGAGAGATTGTGGCTTTTCTCTCTTCTTCCCAGGCATCTTTTCTAATTGAAGAGCTTTAAACCTACTATCCATCTCTCGAAATTCTGTTGAAATCAGATGTGGCTCTAAAATGCAGAAGACTTTCTTCTATAGACAACCTAGCAAAAGAAAATGCAAGGTCAGCTTAATCTATTACAGTCTCAGATTAATGAGGCCATTTACTTTACAGTGTAACTCTGCTAGAATTACTTAAAGCCCTAAATTTGCCTAAAATTCACTAAATATTCTGATGATACTTTATTTTTCTACCAGATTATGAATTTATGGATTATGCAGAGAAGTGCCTGATTTGACCATTAGTCTTTGCTGGAGAAACCCTGGTTCTTGTGACTGCATGTTAGTGGGCTACCTCTTCTCCCTTTTTTCTCCCTTCTTTTCAACACAGGGGGTAGGGAGCATGAAATGCCACATCAAGTTTCCACATCCATCATTGATAACACTAAGAGAAGAGCAAATTGGCCTTCCACCAGTGTGCTGGGACTCCAGCTGAAGCTGCTCTGAATTTCTACAATGCTTTCAGCAAGAATAAGATTAAAGTCTCAGCACTTTTATTGTAAATTTATGCTTATTCCAGCTTTTTATTCTGCCAAATTAATGAGCTTTGCTTTATTATCCTATCACATTTTAGGCTTTGATTAGTCTGCTTCTTAAAATGTACATGAGTTTGCTTTTATTAGCTATTATTTAAGTGATCACCCTGAAATGAATCCCTTTGTATTGTGAAGCTGTTTTGTTGCATTACAACTGTTACTTATCCTTCCCGACTCAAGATTATAATGCAACATAAAAATTTTGCACCAGATTTTAAAAATTAAATGGAATTTTTATGAAGCATGAATAATAACCATGCAGACTCATCTATATTCATCTATATTAAAGATCCCCTTTGAGTTCTTTTAACAGAAATGGGTCAATTTGATGAAAACTTAGAATGTATCTAAATAGACTTGGACGTGACTGACTTGTTAAACAAACCTCAGCAGCTTCATGTTGAAAATATCATCCTCAGCAGGCAGATTGAAGGCCATTTCAGTGTTTGGTAACACAACTATACAATTACTAAATTAATTGTGGGAGTCAGAGCCAGCAAAACTTCTTGACAGTATACCTGGAAACTGCACGAATGGATAAACAGCAGCCAATGGGCTTCTTATGCAAACAGCTCTGAGAAATGATCATGATACTCATTCAAAAACAAAGTCCACACACTGTTAATTTCCTGGAGTTAGAGCTGGGTGCACTGATTGCTTTGGGTTCTTTTTGAAATAATAATAATAATAATAATAATAATAATAATAATAATAATAATAATAATAATATATCAATATAATACAACAATATACAACACTATAATGCCTGCCTTTCTTTCAGGGTTACACACACACTCATGGCATGGTGCACATCTTTTGAGGTCAGTATGTCCACTTATTAGACTAAGACATCTGAATTCAGCCCTAAAATTTCATCTCTTCTGTCAGTGTTTAATGTCATAAAGTCTGACAATATTTTTAAAGGATTTACACTAGTCCTCAAATGCAGAGCCTGGTTTTCTAAAGTCAAACCAGATCATCCAAATTGCCTCAAGTCATTAAAATCTTACAAGATATGGAGAGCCAGACCTTGAGGAATAAAGACAACACTGAATTACACCAAACAAATGACTGCACTTCATCAAGCTGGTGGATCATGCTAAATCTAAGTTTATATCATCCCTATACATATGTGTTTGTACCTATAAAATCTGAAGCAGTTCTAATACATCCCATATTGGTACATTACTGTATGTTGTGTTAGATTCCACTGATACTTAGTTAATGATATGAATGTAAATTTATTCATATCTTAGCTAGCCAAACAGTAAGGATATGCTGAAACAAGTGTATTTATGCCAAGAACATTGATTCCTGCAACTTGTCTGGTGTCTGTCTTGCTATAAATCTCACTATTGCCTCCTTCCACTTAATCATCAACTCTTTTTGTGGAACAGCAGCCTATTTTTAGCACACACAATGCAAACCCTACAAACCCAACTCCTACATTGCATTTAGATTCCATACATCTTCAGCAGCTAGTGCTTCATCCCCACGTTATGAATCAACCTTGTAAAACATCTCTTGAATTATATTAGCTGATATGTTTTCTGCATAGTTAATATATTTAATTTTACCTCTTTCATTCAAAACCAAACAGTTAATTTAGCAACCACACAGGAGAAAATTTGGATCCAATATAATGTTCAAGTGAAACATGGATATGATAATGGGTTTGGCATATCTGCCAGCCATGGCTAAAAGCAGTTGCCATCGTACCTTTTAAATTAGTTTCCAGATGTAAAATCCTTGAAGGAAAACCATTTTTCAAAGAAAAATACAAAGGTTACCTAATTTGTAGTAATTTGAAATTACACTTCTTTTGTGTAGATAAAAGCATTGAGTTAAGGCCATGGAGAGTCATTTTATCTAGTTGAAATGGGTAATTATTGCTTAGATTAATAGCTGATTGAAATGATATCATAGAAAAAGCCTATTTTTCAAACTTTCTTCAAGTCCTAGAGTATTAGAACTGAATATTCTACTATATGTTAAGCAAATGCTTCTCACCAATGGGTGAGAAGTTCAGTTGTCTGTCATTTTCACAGACTTCATTGTGTAAAGAATTTTCCACCAGCGAGAAGCAGAGCTTCTCCTAGCCCCAGAAATCAAGTTGCACTTTAAGTTTAGCCAAGTCCACTAATTGACTTGAAAACAAGAACTGAGAGCTTAGACTTTATGTGGCATTGGGAATCGATAGAATCATCAGTGTACACAGCTTGTTACCCTCAGCCCATTTGCTGAATGCCAGAGCCACTCTATGCTGGATTAATTGCCTCCTTTTTTTTTAGGATCAATGTTTGAACCACCAAAAAAACCCATGTTTATAAAAATTCATCAATAGCAGTGAAGTCAGGTAAGGATGGAGATCCATTTTTATTGGATTACAGGATTACTGGAAATTTTTATTGGTTTTTTTTTTAACTGGAAATTCTTTCTTTTTACTGGAAAGCCTGCCCCACCTCAGCTAGCTTCACAAGGTCCTGCACTCAGCAAAAAGAGTAAGATAGAATATATCAATCTATATTACAGATGCTCGTTTTTCATCACGTCATTCATCAGCACCACCAGTGCTGTTTCTGTTGACCAGGTGGTTTAAAACCTGAAGATCCTCAGGCACTGCTGAGGACAGAGTTACTTGGAAATTATCCCTTCCTAGATCAGAAAGCTTATTTTAAAACACTAAGTTAACATTAATTGGCATTTCCCAGTAATTTTGTGTGGAAAAAAAAATCAAATCTCAGTCTTAGGATGCTGTTCTATTACAAAAGTCTTCCTGTGAAGCAGACAGTTCCAGAAGAGAATTATTCTTGTCTCTCCTTTGCAATCCTGAAAGAGATCTCTGCTTCAGATGGCACATGATATACTTGTCTGTCTAGCATCTGCAGGTCCTAATAATCTTCCTGGTGTCTGTTTGTCAAGACCTGGGAGGTGAGGGGTGGGAAGATGTCCCAGTTCTTTCCAGACTGAGATTGTAATATAGAAATTAATTTTTCAAATGGCTGGAAACCTTCTTCTTGTTTTCCAGTTTTACATCCTGTCAATAAGTGTAGCCATCAGATTCATCATTCTCAGTGTGCCTCTCTATATAACATACAACTTTGCTTGACCTTCCTTCTGGAATTTCATATTCCAGCTCTTAGAGGAGCCACGAATGTCACCACCAGTCCTGAGTTCTTGCAAGTTTTGCTTATACATTCAGCATGACTTTCACAGTCCCTTCCCAGCCCCAAATCCTGATTTTGTCTTTATTTCAACATTGTAATCTTTACTGATAATCCTGGCAAAATATTGACTTAGCTTTGGACTACCATGGTTGCATAAAAGCTTTATTTCCAACCTCTTTTTTTTTGCTGTGTGTGTACCTAAAGTGCAGCCTTTAGTGCTATTTATAACAGATACATGCTATCAGCTCCTAAGTGCTAATTAGCTAATGGCTAATAACGCCTAATAGTTTATAATAGATGACTGCCAGCCTGTGATACATTTCTAGTGTTAATGATACAACTCAGCTTTAACAACCTGGGCAGAGAGCTGGATATAGTTGCACACATTACAGGTATACCAGCTAGACCTATAGAACAAACTTTGTTTCCCCACCAGAGCCAAACAATTCCTATCCAAATCTGGATAGCAATGTGAAGACAGAGAATCCTGTTGGTGGAATTTTTGCATTTTTGGTGAAGTGCCAGCCCACAGGTCTCAAGGGTGGTGCCAACTCGCGGTGAGACCGAAACCAACAAGGCAACTGATCCTTGGGTTTGGGCAAAGGTCTGGGAAAGTTCACTGGAGTCACATTGCCTGTTGAAACCCCCTGTGGTCTTCGCACGGGCTGTGTCACGACATGAACTATGGAAACCCAAAGCACTCGTTTGCTAGCAAGGCACACAGCTTCTAATTAAACAAGGGCTTCAATTCAAACGCTACAGGGAACGGCAGAAAGGAGGCAGGTCTTTATTCTGGAAGTACCAGACGCACTGGTGCACCGGGACACTGGGACACCGTCCCACAGTCCCATCGCTGTCAGGAACCAGCCACCCCGAGCGAGCCCCCGCCGGGCTGAGGGTGCAACCGTTTCCCGTCGCCCCGCCCGGCCCCTTGCGCATGCGCGTCCCGTCCAAGCGGCGAGCCCAAAAGACCTCCCGTCCGCGGGGGGGCGCCTTCCCCCCGCCGCTCTCCGCCCTGCGGAAGGGGTGTGGGGGGCAGCGAGGGCGTCTCCCGGGCGGCGTCACTCCCAGCATGCAGCGGGACCCGCTCCTGCCGCTGCCGCCGCTGCTGCCGGGGGGAGAAGATGGCGGAGGGAGGCGCGGCGGATCTGGAGACCCAGCGCACGGACGTCGCGGCTTTGCTCAAAACCGTCCTCCGCAAGGGCGACACCTGGTGAGGGAGGGTTGGTGGGGTGTGTGCGTGTGCAGAGGGCGAGAGCCCAGGATGATCGGCGCGGGCGGCTCCCTCCGCCCCCGGTGCCCGCTCGGCTGGTGGAGGGACCGACCTCCTTTCCCTCAGCTTCTCCACACCCAACGCTACCCCGCTCCCGGGGGCGGCCCGGCCTTCTGCGCTCGCTGAGGGCTCCCGGGGGAGCGGAAGGCGGGTGACAGCGGGAGGGGAGCCGCACCGTTCCCCCCCTCACCCGCCCGGGCGTCTCCAACCCCTGTCAAGCCGCCTCGTTGCGCTGGGCCCTCGGTCCTTGGCCGCCGGCAGGGCCGCGCCGCCGCCGCTGAGGCGCCCGGCGGGGGCAGGCACCGAGGTCAGCGCCCTGCGGGGGAGGGGAGGGAGCGGTGTGACT
>VYZU01014792.1:39238-89402 GCA_013401355.1 Ceyx cyanopectus | reverse complement strand
AAAAAAAAAAAAAAGAAAAATCAGAGCCCACTACTGCCAGGACACAATTGGAGGAACACCTCCAAGCAGTTGTTTTAATAAAACACCATTTTCTTCAAGCTTTATTATTGCAGAGGACTTCAGATTTTGTCCAATGATGTGAAAAAGTCCAATCAGTGCAATAAGAGAGGCAGCAAGCATATTTTAATGGGGACTGAGGAGACAAGGGAGGTCACAGATACACACCTGATGCTGAAATTAAATTTAGCAGCTTTGGAGGTTTCTCAATGCACAGCCCTGCAGAAGGAAGTCCTTCATCTATAAAAGATGCAGAGTGTATGTATTGGAAGCACATGGGCTGAGCTGTATGAATAAGTAATAAATAATACAACTCATTGAATTCCTCCCCAGCTCCTGGCAGAATAGAGCAGGAACAGCTTATGATTTTCAGATATATTTTGTTATTCAGAAATTATCTCTGGAATCATCTCCATGGATTACTATTTATTTCTACCTTCTGCCTGAATAGATAGTTGCTTTTAGTCAGTGCTGGAATTTCCAGCTGCTTTGACTGGCATGTAGCTCACAGCACATCTTCCCTCCTCTCCTGAGCATGGGCTCTTGAGGGGAACTCACACAATTACACATTTTCATCTCAAACCTGAGTCACCGAGTTGTTTTCTGTGAAACTAATAGAACGTTTCATGGCAGCAATAAGCACTCAGAGCCTTGGTGTGAGCTGGGGAGTCTCACTGACAGAGCTCTAGACTCAGCAGAGCTGGGCTCTAAGCCTCAGGCTGGCCCCAACTGCATCTCAGCTTGCTCCTTGAAGAGCCACTGCCAGCAGATGACAAGCATGTGCTAGAGGACAAGCAAGTTACAAAACCAGAAACATTCCTGGAAGTTCTCTGTGCCATGCTTACCCCAGGTTTTAATATAGAATCATAGAAATTGGTTCTCGTTCAAGATCCTTGTTTAGGAGAGGTTTTCTGTGCTAGAAGCTTGAGAGGAAAGGTAGGGGTCTGTTGGTTGGGGTTGGGTTTTTTAATTCTAATTTAAGAAAGAGAATCCCCCTTCTGACTTTGTCAGAAGCTTTGGAGAGCTGCTGATGGGAAATGTGGTTGTTCAGGATAACCTGTGTTCAAATGAGTTACTCTCTTGCAATGTGAAGCCCACAAAGCTATCCCTAGAATAGTAAAAAGAATTAAGGAAATAATTACATTATAAAAAAATCGTCATTTTTAAACAGCTAACCCCTAAAACATTTCAAAGTAACATCTTTATTTTCTATAGGGAAAATGGAGCTTTGACAGCATTAAAGTGTTGTTGTTTTATATTAAAAACAATTTTAACTTTCACTGCTTTCTTCCAAAATTTGAGTTATTCACAAAAAAATTAACGGAATTCATAAGCAAGAAATCATCACTTGGTTTCAACTTCAACAAAAATGCTTTTCTTTTTTATTATCCACCTACCCACCAATGTCCAATAAAAAAGCACACACAAGAAGCAAACCCAGAGAGAACCTTCTGGAGCCCCACGTTCAGCAGAAGGCAATATGCACTTTGCATCCCACTGCCAAATGGGAAGGAATATGAAGCAGTCAAGTGATCCAAGGGCAGTTTTTAAAGGTCAAATAGCTGTTGTAGAAATTCCACACTTGTCAGCAGCTTCAGCTGAGGCAAGAGATTGCACTAGCACAGGAATTTTACTGCTGCTCATCAGTGCTACAACAAGTCCCTGAAGAGCAGTGCTATGGTACATTAATAGGGCAATGTGGAATAAATATTTTTAAAATAGGAAGCTGCACTTCTGCCAAAGCAATTCACAGGCACTCGAGCAAAACAATCACATCATTCTTAGCATGCAGAGGATTTCCATGCACTGCTGTGGAATACACCCAGGATTATTCTCAGTGATCAATGCCTAATGGGAAAAACAACGGTCAAAAGCACCCTCTGTTACAAAGGACATTGGAATCTACAGAAAAGTGGTATACACCATAGTAATGTGTTGTTGCACTTTCCAAAGAGTAGTGATTTCCAATAACTCGTTGCTTGCTTTCACAAAACCCAGCAAACAAACAAAAAAGCAACTCGGAGGAGTTGAGTGATTTGCTCAAGAATATTTAGGGTGAGGCAACAATGGTTCAGCAACATCCCTGGGAATCAACTCCCTCTCTCCCAGTTCCCAGCCCAGCAGTCACTCACCAGCACCAATGGCAAACCTTCCACTGCCTGGCAGGAAAATCTGATACCCACAGAAGACACGTGAACTAAGATGTCATGTATAACCCAGTGTTTGCCCCCAGAATGTGGGCAAACAATGCCAAGAGGATGCCACAGGGAAGCAAGGCCTCCCTGAAGTGAGTGATGCCAACTTTTCAACCTAAAGGGCTTGGCTACACAGTTAAAATATTTGGAATTGTAAATACTGCCTCCACGTTTTATGACACAATAAAAAATGGTTTAATGCTGTAATAAAAACCTCAACTCTGCCTTGATAAAGTTATTTTAAACTATTTGAAAGCTCATAGCGACTAAGTTTGAGACAGATGTAATTTCAAAAGGGCCTTGACACAATACCATTTACAAGCAAGGTAAAATATTTGACATACCAAGACTTAGTAAATAAATCTCAAGGTTTTTATGGCACTAATGAAGGAGCACATTGGGACTGTCGAGTCTTTTGCATTAAGGTGATATATTGTGGATGCAAAACCAGAAAGTGACATGTGCCTTAGCACTGAAAGTGGGCTTCACAACTACCCAGGCTGCAAAGGAAGAATTGCTGTTCAAGCAGCAATATTTACCACACTGACCTAGGGTACGAGCAATAGCAAACCAAATACTTACAAGCAGCACGTGCTGCCTTCTGCCTGTCAAAACCTCACACCACCAAAAACATTGATAACTAGATTATTCAACAATAACAACTTGTTTGCAACAGTCAAGGGTTTCATAACAACCAACCCTTGGCCAAGCAAGCAAGAAAGAAAGCTTAACTGGGTGTTAAGAACTGGAGGGAAAGCATTTCTCCCCAGGCTACCCACTCAGCTGCTCAGAAGATGGATTAGCAGAATATTTAATTTTTTTTCTTTTTTGAACACAATTTGAGCCTAATTTTTGCATTAGCAGAAAGCAGTCCCTGGCTGCAGGGGTTAATCCATGACACAAACACTCCCAAAGCTACAACTACCTCCCCACAAAGTCCCCCTCACTACCTTAGAGCAGCTGCTGCTGGTGCAGCACCAGGCTCAGGGGGCAGGGAAAATATTTATTTTTTTTTGAGCCATCACAATCAATTCCAGGACTATTAAACCTGCAAGGTAATGAGCCACAAAGGATGTTTTGTTTCCATCTATGCAGTGTGTAGAACAGAACCATGTGGATTTGGCTTTTGTCAAGTAGTACCATTTGACTTTGAAAATGACACCAACCAGAAGTCAAAGAGAAGAGACAGATATACACCATTTGCACAAGAGTTTGCACTGCTATCTGCCTGTGAGCCCCCCCAGAAAGTGAAATAATAATACTTCTTTTGAAAACTCTGCTCAAAAACAAGTTTATTTGCCTTTCCTCACCATTAGGATTTGTCCAAAGGAGCATGACAATGCCTAAACTTCTCTCCTCACCATGACTCTCAGAAAGTACCAGTCTTACATGTGTATCAACCAAAGAAATTTAAATATGTTTAAATTTCATTCAAATCCACCCTCCAACTAAAGGTGTCAGAACACTTCTTTTTGGGTTAGGAAGTACAGAGACTGGGGAGGTTTCATCTGCAGGTTCCTTCCCAACACCACAACCAAAAGAAGAATTCTGTTTGGGAGCCAAGTGCACATCAGAAACCACTAGACTACCCAAGAACTGGGTTGTTTTTTTTCTACAGCTCCTCTGTTCTTATTGTGCTGGGTCTATGTTCCTAAAAATGAGGATTATAAAATTATAATCCCATTGCACTTTAGCACAAAGTAATATCAGGTTTAGAATCTACTCCTCACAGCAAAAGCATTCTGCACACACCAAATTTAAACAGAAATTCCTTTCTGGTCTCTTCCATGTGATTCTTTTAAGGTTGTAAATATATCTGAGAGATTAAAAAAAAATAAATAAAATTCTTCCATCCACCAAATAAAGCATGAGGTCAAGAACAAGGAAAAAGTGCATAAATAATCTTGGCCAGGGAGTGAAACAAGTCTGTTTCACTTTTAAAAATTTAATAAACTTTGAGATGTTTTGCATTTTACCTACATAAAATGATAATAATTAATCTGTTTATAATTGCACAGATGGAACATACATCACCTAATTAATGAATCAATCTAACCAGTATTTGAACTACTGCTTTTATAACACCAGGCTTGTGCTTTCCTCCCTCCCAAAAGGCTGTGCATTCTTTACTTGCTCATCTGCAGGAATTTACAGGTGTTAAATTAGCCACAGTAAGCCTTACCTTTTGTTCCCTGAATGATATCAAAGCATATTGAGAATTACAGTAGAAACATATTGAGAATTACAGAGAAAAAGTTAATTAAAAATTTGAATATAAGCACTAGAAAGTTCAAACAAAAGATTTTTCCCTAGTTCCTACCAAGTTCTGGCTGCATGCATAATTACACGTAAATCAGACTGTAACTTTCTCTGCTTTGCTTCAATTAAAAAAATAAACCTTTCCCCCTGCAATTTAGCTGTACATTTATCGATAACCAGGGCTCCTATTATACTCAATCTCTTTATTGAGTGTAATATCTTTAACCAAAAGCAACATGCAAAATAGGTGGTATTCTATATATTAAATAAAGTCAACAGTCCCAATAAAGGCACATATTACCAGTGGAGGCATTAGAGGCACAAATTCCCATGCTGTATGTTAAATCCTAGAAACTTTATGCATAGAAGCCCTGAGCATCATGCTACTGACCTGGGAATAGTAGAAAAATACAAGAAAGTAAGTGTGAGCCACCACCTTCTGCCTTTTTCATCACCTTTTGACTCAGGAAAGTCAAGTGAAGGAAGGAAGATTAATAACTCTAGCAGATGCTACATACTCAATATTACAAGTAATGAAGAATTTAGAGAAAGCATTTTGCAGCTGATTAGATTTTCCCCTTTTCCCACCCTAAGGGAACCTTTCCACACAGGGAGGAAAATGGCCACCCACACACAGCTGAGAGCAGGTCTCTGAAGAATGCGAGATCACAAACTTTTCCAGTGACATGTGAAACAGTTAAGAAGAAAAAAAAAAAAGTAAAAAATAAAAATCCCTGTCCTTGTTTATCTTCTACTAGTCTGCAAGAGATTTAAAGGCTTTCTCCTGATAAGGAAAAATGCAGCTCAGAAGCTGAATGTCAAAGAAACTGCTCAGCTCTCCTCTGTAGATTAAAAAGAAAAAACGACCTGAGCAAACAAACAAAAAAACAACCCAGAGTACAGCAAGTTGTGCAAAAGTCTCAAACAAACAGCACATTTGAGAAAATTGCAGTCTGTGTCTGATCTTTTTGTGAGGGAAATAAAGAATAAGCTCAAGTAAAATGTCCATTTCTAATAATATGCACAATTATAACCACACCTAGAAATAGCTGCCAGCTGAGGGTGATTTTCCTCTCCCCTCTCCTAAGTTGCTAGGCTAATCCTATTGCTCTGGAAGGTGGGAATGGGATGCAGTGTACACATGAAGTTCACTCTGAGGGCACAAAGACAGGAAAAACACTTTAGGAGTCCCAGTTCCACAGACAACTCAGACTCCTGAATAACCCATGGTCCTGGGCTGAAAATCAACTTGTCTGAAGGTCCACGTGGCCCACAACCAAGGCAGCAGAAGAAAACACTCTAACCCAACAAGGGAGGGCTGTGATAGTTTCCATGCAGCTGTACATATGCAAACTATCACAAGACATGCCTTTTAGTAGATGATTTATGGATTAACAGATATTCAACACATCAAATCCAGTGTCACTGCTACACAGCCCCCAGCACCCACTTAGCAGTACAGCCATTGCCACCATGTGCACACACAGAAATCTTTATTCTGCCACTGGAAGATGTGGAAAGCTTGATTGCTATCTAAATATTTGCTTTTAGGAGGATTTCAGTTCCCCTTAGGACTTCTCTGAAGGACTTTTAGCAGGTGGTGGCTGCAGCAGCCCTCACCCAGCAACACCAGGGCACACACAAAGCACCTTTCAAATATACTGGAGGAGCAGAAACAGAAGTTACACTTGCAAATACACGTGGAAGCATTTAAATATGGCCATATGCAACTTCCAGAAGTACAGTTATATCAGGTAAAGGAATAAAGCTCAGCACTTTTACCTTGAGATACATGAGAAATGCCTGCTTGAGGTTGGCTGAAGCTCCTGGTAATGGATTTTCAATGAAGCGCACTTTCTCTGCCTCCTGTTGTAGAAACCTCTGATCCTATTTCCATGTACATCTTGTGCCTCCAATCAGCTGGGAGTTGATCTTGTGTGCATTGGTTAGCTCACACTCAGGTGGGGAGTTCTCTTGACCTCAGCAGGACTCCCCCCCCACAAGCTGGATCCAAAGCAACCCCACCTCTCAATGAAGGCACACTCAGGTAGAGAACAGGGCACAGCACCCCACATACCTCAGTGGTGGTGGCTTTTGGGGCAGCACTTCCAGGCACTTGGAAAACAGTCCGTATTTCCTCCCAGGACAGCAGGCATGGACCTCCAGCTGCTCCAGCTCTTCACTTCAGTGCCTCAAATAGGCATAGGGCTTGTCCATGGTTTGATGAAGGAAAACAGATTAAAAAGCCACAGGATAATCAGGTTTCCTGGAAATCAGTCCACAGGTCATCTTTAGGAAGAGGTCAAGTAGTTGGTGTAGACATGAGCAAGCCAAGAAATCAGTCTAAGGTTGAAATCCAGACCACAAAAGTATGCAGGCAGAGATGAAAAACAGCATTTCTCCAACAAATCTCAGAGTGAGGAGAAGCTCAGAGCTGGATTTAAATAGAACTCAAGGGTGTGTCTGGAGGCCCAAGGTGAAGCTGTTTAGGGCCATTAAAGCTAATTGGTGCTCCCAGGGAATTAACAAGAAGCACCTGAGAGCAAGAGCAAATTGCAGTTCCAACCCCAGGTGCTATTAACACCGAGTGAGGTGAGATTGCAATGTTGTGATGGGTTTTCTGCTCCCTCTGTTAACTGGCTGCTGACCTTCTGCTTCACCTATCCCTACCCTCAACAAAGACCCCTCCACTTCATACCCTGCACATAAGTCATGAGAAGATGCAACTAAGCAGCCACTATATTACTTTGTACTTCTAGACAACCATTTGGTGTCCTTTATGATTCTGTTCCCCTCTGGGAGACTCTACAAAGTCTAAATACATTTGCACACCCCCCCCCATGCTGAACAGATACTTCCCAGTAACTCCTGTAGTGTTTATTCACAGAATCATTTAGGTTTGAAAATACCTTTAAGCATGATCTTCAAGTCCAACCATTAACCTAACACTGCCAAGGTGACCACTAAACCACGTCACTGAGCATCACATCTACACTTCTTTTAAATACCTGTAGGGATGAAAACTTTACATTACATAGTAGCATTACTACTTCCTTAATTACACCTACTAAGCACTGGGTCACCATACTCCATGCCCATCAACCAGATGGCACTACTCCACCCTTCTCCAGGACATCCAGAGCTTGAGTGATGCTCGAGGAGACATATCACTTTACTATATTTGAGAGGCAATAAGGCAGAAGGAGAGAGAAATGCAGGGAAAGAATGTGATGTCAGAGCTTGAGGAGGGATTGGGATGGAGGGTTAATGTGGAATCTTGACAACCTGTTTGATGTCTCTTCTGAATTATTGCAGAATTTGTTCCATATACATTAAATTTTTATGAGCAACAAGGAAAACAAATCAGCTACAGAAAATAGAAAACCTGTGTCTACTCTTTAAAGAATTGGTGCTGCTTGAGGTAACTTTTCTCCCAGTAAGATATTTAGGTATTTTGCTTGGAGCTTGACAAAGAAAATGCTGTCATTTCCATGGAAGAAACAGATGTAGAGGAAACAAGTAAAAAGCAGCAGAAGTGTTTCAAATGTAAGTACTACTGAAGAATTTCTGGAACAGAATGCACATGAATTAAGCAAATGAACACTTAACAATTGTGCTTTCCTGAGACAACTTGGATGATGTTTTGGTTTTGGCGTGTAGTCCTTCTCCAGATGAATTCCTCCCCTCTGGATATTTTCACCTTGACTCAATCTAATTGATCTTGAAAGGGTTTGGCTGCTTGTCTTCACTGTAATTAATATTTTCAAGGAAAACTAAAAACAATTGTGTAGTCATCAGTGTAATGATAAATCTTGTCCTTGCCTCCAGCTTGCTTGCCTGAGGTCCTCAAAGTGTAAAGAGCTCAGTTTCATGGAGCACTAAATGGAAGTAATATATTCTTCTGCTTTTCCTCCCAGATGTATGTGATATTTCACTGTACATCTCATGCTTCAAGAAAGAACACTAATAAATTGATGCCACTCCAAAGAAGCCTTTTTGGGGATGAACTTTTGTGCTATTTTATCAAGTTGTTAAAGTGATGAGAAATCCTTCAGCAGGATTTTGAGGCCATCCCAACACAGGTAAAGCTTCCAGTTCTCTGCTTGCCCTGCTGGCTGCTCCATTGCTTGGAGAACAGAATGTCACACACAGACACGTGGATAACCAGCTGGTGACATATCCTGCCTCATCTTTCTCTAGTCCCTTTTTTTCTACTCCATTGTCACTATGGTCTTTGACTTTTAATTTTCCCCTGTGTGGGTTTGTCAGGTATTTTTGAGACAATCAGCTGGACAGCATTAGCAATTAGCATAGTGAGGCAGAGGATAATTGCACTGACTAGCTGCTGGATGGCTGAAAATGGAGGTTAAAAGACCAAGGCCAATTAAAGAAGAAAGGACAGATAAAAGCACGTCTCTCAAGGTGGTAAAAAGAGGAGAAATGGATATGCTTGCAGTGCAGCCAGATGTCTAATTTCACATATGGATTTTGGGCAGCAGTTTCAGGGGCATCTGCCTGGTTTACAAACCCTGCTTGCAGCATGACACTTTCCAACTGTCCAAGGGGGAAAAAAGTCGTGTTGTTGTCATGTGTGTAACAGTGAAGCTGACCAGCTAAGAGCTACCTCTTCTTGACAAACTGTGTCAGAGAAAAGGCTCTGGGAGACAATGCTTCAGTATGGCTCTCCCAGGTGTCATCAGGCCACTCTGAAGCAATGCAGGGACAGTTTTGGCCCACACTTGCTAAAAAGCTATTAAATACCCTCCTGATTTATAGGAATGTATTAATTCATTCCTGCCTCTCTACATGCAATCAGAGTGCATCAGTCACAAAGACAACAGCTAGAAGAAAAATTATGGTAATAGCTGGTTCTGCAAAAGAAAATTGTAATGGTATTCAGTTAAGTCAGGCATAGGAGGCTAATTTGAGAAGGATGTTACTATTCGTAAAAGTGAAATAGTTCAAAGAGAAGTTTTAAACAAACAGAAGGTGAAAATCTAGAAGAGTTTGTGCCTGATTTAAGGTTAAAGAGATAATCTTGCAATTGCAGTTAGCAATCACAGTAATTGAGCATGAGATAAGGGACCAGATGGTGATTACAACGGGGAGAAAACACCCCAGAAACTTTACTAGAAGGTTGGGATTAACTCAGAACACAAAATAATAATAATTTTCAAAGAGCATATATCAAAGATGTTTATTTACTTCAGGTTGATGCTGGGAAATGTCCAAGCCACTACAGGGAATGCAAAAATGACAGAACCAGAACAGAATGAATGATTCAGATGAAGATTTCTGAAATCTGAGCACAAAGAGCTCCACACAGTAGTAAATATCAAGTCCTAGACACCTGGGAACATGTAAGTAAGTTTCTCAAAAATGCTTTCAAGCAAGGAATTGTCACAGTCCTCCTAAAATGATGAGGTCAAACCCAGAAACCACTGATTTACATCTCACAGATTGAATAGCAGACCTACACTCCAGTATAGAAGGTCACTAGGACTTCACTACACAAAGCCCAGATAAGCTGCAACAACTACAAACAATTTAATGTCTTTGTCAAAATGGGTTTGGCCAACAGCCTAATTCCATCAAATAGGAAGATTATTTTTTCTGTCTGCAATGTATGACTTATAAAAGTCATGCAAACTTAAAAATTATTTAATAGTTAAGGGCACAGACACTTCAGATTAGACAAAATAATTAAGGAATCGAGTTTAAACCTGCAGTACACACACATAACTGACACTTTGTTTTCTCTCAGTTCAATCTCAAAGGGAGGTTGGATGGCAGGGTCCAAGAAAAACGTACATGCAGAAAAAAACTTCCCAATATTATCATCATCTTCTGATCACAAAGTCAAGCTGAAATAATGGAGATGCTGATCTTCACAGAAGACAGACATGGAGAAAGATGTTTTGCAAGGTCAACCAACTGAGCCCTTTGTGTCAGCAGGGGAGGAACTGAATTCCTGAAGCAGAGAAGACAGACATATGTGGATGCTTGAAAAGCAGCTGTCTGACTGCAGGCAGTGAGAAAGCAGAGCTCAGATCTGCAAACTTCCCAACCCCAGCACTGCTTTCCTTCCCTTGCTTTCCTTTTGAGCTAGCAGGGGCTTTTCCTCAACTCAGGACTCCCCAGGTTGTGGAGTCTCCATCTCTGGAGACATTCCAGACCCACCTGGATCTGTTCCTGGGTGACTTGGTCTAGGTGCCCCTGCTCAGGCAGGGGGGTTGGACTAGATGATCTTCTAGCTCCCTTCCAACCCCTGACATTCTGTGACTCTATGTGATTCTATACAGTAATTCTCATTTCCAATTCAGGCCTCTAAAAGATTCTACCAGTAAAGAGTTTCTTGTCAAATCCTATTTTCATTAGACCGAGTAGTGGGATCCATTTAAGCTAACTCAAAGTGAGTACCTGGTCTAGCTGGTTCTTTAGGCTCCCACTCCAGTAAGAGAAGAAAATGAGGTAATTTAAGAGGATTCATCATTTCCATGTCATTCTAGGATAGTTATCTAAGGTAGTAGAATTAATTACTCTCTGGAGCAATTGATCTTCATTTTATCTCTATTGACTCCAAACAGAGACTAAACACTTCCCTTTGATGAGATGCTTAATTTTTAGATGGCTAAAATTAGACAGGAAAACTCCCACTTTTTTTCCTGTCTGGAAAAGTAATCTATGATGGGCCACAGTTTAGTGGTCAGGAGTTTGAGCAGTTTTCAGCACAGCATAAGTTGAAAGATGGTACCTTGGTCCCCTTCCCCCCTACAACTCCTAGTACTTTCAAGTGCATAGAAAACCACATCAAAATACTGAATCACATGTGAAATATGAACTACAGATTCAGATTCTGAACTCTGCTTCTCACTAGTGAATTACAGGATGGCACTAAAGAGCACAGATTGGCACATACCATCTTGGGTCATATTCTGTTCAACAAGGAAATATGAATTAATCTCTCTGAAGATTGGCCAATAACCCAGAGATCAGCGTGGTAATAGCTAGGAATGGCAGAGGTAGCAGGATCTCTAAGAGGTTGCTGCTCCAAACAGACCAAAAGGAATAGATGAGGTTTGCAGTAAATAGTGCAATGAATAACAATGGTGTAATTTAAAATGTAGACAAAGAGAATGTGGTCATCCTTCTTACATGAGGGGACACCCAAAACTGGAAATGGAGCTCCCAGTGTAGGACAGAACTAGAATAAATGGGTTTACAACCTCTCAAATGGGGATATACTGACTCAGGAGAGGTGACCAGGTCCCTCTTATCATCCTGACTCTTTGAGAGCATAACTAGATGGCATTAATAATTAGGTGTGTTTTAAATCCTATGTTAAATTAAGGGAAATTGTTACTTGATGTGATTTATTTTTTTTTAATAGATGCTATTGGGAAAAGGAAGGAACATCTCCTTTTGGTGGCTCTAGAAGAGCAGCCATGTCACACAGACATTTCCACCAGACTTTTCTGGCCAGTAGGCTTTGAGAGAAGCAGAGGTCTGTAGACTCTTTAGCTCTTAGTAGTTGCTGAACAATAAATGAAAGGTTTCATTTACATAAACCTGTGCAGAAACTCACCAATTGCTAACACCAGCAAAAACAAAATGGAGGAATAGCTGCTATCCAAAGTTTTATCATCCCCTGACCAACACTCTCCCTGATGACTTCATTCCCATGAAAAAAAAAAAAATAAAGTTAGTCTATCCTCAAGATTCTCATAAAGTTGAAGGACTTTTTAAAAATAACTCTCAGTAGGCAGATCTTTAGCCTCTAACATTGCTTTATTAAATCACAAAACACAATATTCGGATAATATTAAGGTTCTGACCTTGGATGCACAAAAGGAAGGAAATTCAGAGGAAAGTTTGAACCTCTCTCTGGATCTAACATCAGACTTTTGCCTACTGTTTGCATTGAGAGCATGTGGCACCTACTGCAGCTACCAAAGATCTCCTGGTGCTTTGGTGACCCTTTCCATTGGAAGGCACAATAGATTAAGGATATGACTTTAAACTGGACATGAATTGTCTTGTGCTTTAAGGTTGAATTCAGGTCTTCAGCCAAGTTTGGAGACTTTCTAAGTTCAAATGCTCCTGTGTTTTAAAGGTATCAAGACAAAGCAAAGAAAGACCCCTCATCGACACCATATGAAGTCTTTACAACCAAACAATATGAAGACTGCAAAGTCTTCTCTTGCCTTAGAATCAGCATGAGAAATTTCAGGACAGAAGAGGAGCTTTTTCCTTCTTACTTTAAAAAGGATTCCAAACCCGTGGTTTAATGTAAAAATATGGTTTAATCAAGCACTCCATTATTCCCTAATGAATTAAGTGGAGAAACTCACAATTAGTTACGTTTTCCTTCCCAAAACTTCATTAGGGGAGTTACAAAGGGGTTAATCCTCTATACTTAAAAAAAAAAAAAATAATTATTAATTATTCTCCCTCAGGTAAAAATGTAATAGCAAATGCTATCTCTCATTGTGCCAGTACAGTGCATTTATAATTTCTTCTGCAAAATTACAGATATGCAAACAGAAATTTTCAATAATAAAAACCCTTTCCTGTCACTGGATGACACTGAGCAGAGTCTGGCTCCATCCTCCCTACACTCACCCTGAACATCTTGATAGACACTGCTGAGCTCTCCCCTCAGTCTCCTCTTCTCCAGGCTAAAGAGCCCCAGCTCTCTCAGCCTCTCCTCACTGGGGCCCTTCCACCTCTCCCAGCTCTGCTGCTACCCCACACTCAGGTGTGGTAAGCTGCATGCCTCCAGGTGAAGAAGCACCTTTGCTTCCAAAGAGGTCCTCTCAGTATAAGCCAAGGAAAAGCTGCCCAGTGCCACAGACCACACCAGTGGGAATACAGGGTTATACATTAATTAAAATTAAATGGAAGGAAGAAAATGGAAAAGGAAAGAAAAAGGGAAAAGAAGAAAGAAAAAAAAAAAAAGAAAGAAGACCTTTAGGGATCATGCAGAAAGATAAGAGAAAAATAAATTGCATTTTCAGCCTAAGAACTTGGGATAGTTCCTTAATAACTACAACAGGGAATGCTAGAGCTGTATCTGTACTTTTAATTTAGACTCTTGCATGCAGGTACTTCAAGATTTCAATTTCATACTGTGAATCATCAAAGGTCTGTCTGGGATATTCGGAAATGTGTTTCTAATTGCTTTCTTCATGCAAAAGAGATATCATAGATTACCAACAGCAGACCTATTAATCATCAATCTAAGTGCAGCTAGTCTTCTGCATACAATATTTATAATGTTTATATACTTCTGGCTAATGCTCCCAGTCAATGACTGCTTGACAAGACATGCTAGAGAGTTATCAGATGTCTAAATCTTTCTAGGAGACTTAGTCTGTAGTTGACCTTTATTGCATATTATATTTGTGATAAAAAGAGATATTTTTTTAAAGGAAATTATTCTGAAAAACATTTGCTTTCACAGGGAACTGAGAGACTGTGTATTTCCTGTAAACTTGGGGGACCTGTTATTGCTGCCTGTCTGGTCTTTCAAATCATTACCAACTACTTAATGAGCAAATATGATTTCTCTCTCATCTTTATCGTTTCAAAAGATACCACTATAAAATAGGCCTTATGTGAGCTCTGAGGAGGGGGAGAATCCAATTACTGTATTAGTTTAATTGTCTCCCCACACCCTATGAAACCAAGTCTATTCAATTTACAAATGAAATCTATTCACATTTTACATATTTCTGGTTGTTGGGGGTGGGGGGTGGGAAATAATTGCATTCTAAAGAGTGCATTGATCAGCTGCTGGTCAAAAAATATCTAAGCATTCATGTTTTCCTTTCACAGTCAAACTCAAAAAAAAAAATGTTGTAATTCAGCAATGAGAACTACAGAGTCCTCTTTCATGTCCCTAGAGCTCTTATGTTGAGAAACAGAGCCAGCCAAATGATTTATTTCATTTATTTATTTTGCAAATAAACTATGTGGTTATATTCATCACTTTTTGTTCCCCTGCTTGCAATTAATTTGTGAACCAATCCAAACACTGTGACTATATATCTTATTTGCAGACATTTCCACAAACTCATTCCAGTCTTTTAAACATTGGCAACCTATTCACTTTGAATATGTGTTATTTGGTCTTCTGGTCATAGGACATGAGAAACTGAGCACAAACACTGAATGAATCATGAACATGTTTTCCTTGAAAAGAAACCAATTCCCCAGCCATGAAACCTGGGTGGAGAGTCCTAAATATGTGGGGGAAACCCTAGAATGCAGTGAAGCCAGCAATGGGCAACTGGGGACAACTCATCGAGAAAAGAAGGGAAATATTTCAGGAGCCCACCAAAGCCACAGCCAATGTCTTTGAAACACTGGACAACATGCAAAGTTTCTCTGGTGGATGCAAAAATTCCATGTCAATGTCATTTACAGCTCAAATCAGCCTAACTTCTGCTGGGTTTCTGCTACTAGAAGACTGGGTTCTGGGATTATTTTTTTTTCCTTCTTTCTCTATTCTATTTTTTTTTCTATATTTTTTTTTCTATATTTTTTCACTAACAGTAGGTAGGGACTTCACTGATTTGATCCTCTCTGTCCTCTACCATCCAGTGATAGGAAAATTGTAATCACATGAAAAAAGGCTAATGTTCAGCAGGAAGCTGTGCTTCATGTGTGCAGTTCCTTTTGATCCTGAGGTAACTCATGGCAGTAGTAGGTAAAATGATTTTTCAAGCATAAGCAGAAAAGCCCCTGAGGAAGAAATAAGCTGTCTAATCATGAGATGAGATACAGTAGATGGTTAGATGAGGGAAGTGCAGTGGACCTAGAAGATCATCTAGTCCAACCCCCCTGCCAGAGCAGGGGTACCTAGACCAAGTCACCCAGGCACAGATCCAGGTGGGGCTGGAATGTCTCCAGAGCATAAGACTCCACAACCCCCCTGGGCAGCCCCTGCCAGAGCTCTAAGGACCACCTTGACCTGCACAAGTGCCACCCAAGGTGAAAGTAATACCTAAAAAACCCCTACAAAACCAAATCTATACTTCCACCCCCCAACTCTCAATCCTGTCTTGGTATTTTTCCAGCAGTCATTAAAATATCAGAGTATCACTCTTGTGTTCAGTGGTTTCATATAATGGTCTATTAGGAACAGGTATTCAGCTGCTCCTGAAGAGATCATCAAGATCTTCCAGAAAGTTAAGCACCATGCTCTCAGCTCCTGTAAATGCATTCCTTGTAAACTAGTTTAATTTCTTCCAGCTTCAGCATTTTGTCCATTTTGTGCACCAGCAAAATACGTGCATACCCAGACTGAGCTAAATGCCCAGAGCCCCTTCCATCAAGATGCTCCTCTTGCAGTATGTATACAGTTGTTCAAATTTGTTGCCAGGCACCTAGCCACTCTAATGGAATACAATTATGCCCAGAACACTCTTTTTCTAATATTTTAGGAGTAGCATTTAGCACAAACTAGCTGTCTTTTCTGCAAATGCATGCTATTTACAATTTCAGTGGACCACTTCAATGCTCGCTTCAGATTTCATCTCTAGAGTTAGACAGAATATTTAACTCAACTATTTTTGCTTGAATGCGATCTAACATATTTTACCAAAAAAAAAAAATGGCATTTTCTCATGCTCCTTGAGCAATTAGATCCATTAGGTGTGTGGCTTCCTTAAAGGCAACAGCTAGGCTAACAGAATGGCCATATACAATATTTTCTTTGGATGACATTTTGGATTTTAGCAGAGTTAGCATTCCTGAGAAGCCACCCTTGCTTAGTGTTATCTTTTAAAATGATCCAAGCAGGCTATTTATCATCTCCAGAAGTCTCTAACTGGCTGCTTATGTTTCACTTAGACTTAAGTAACATGGCTGCTTTCTGGCCACTGAGCAATTTTAACATCCCCTACAATAACACTTTCTCAAAAGCTGTTACTTATGGCCCACGTGCCCACAGAAAGATTGTCAGCAGTGTGTCAGCAAATATCTGAATGTAAACACATTTTTGAGAGAGAGAGGTACTCAAATGATGTTGAGGGACAGGTGAATGTTGGCTCAGAAGAAATAATTTTTTTATTTTTTTTTTGAGACTACTGTCCATAAATTTTATGGGAGCTATGGGCAGATACTATCCAGGATGAAAACTAGGCTCTTTTAATTTAGTCTGTGTGTTCTCAGGCAGTCATCAAGCTACTGGTGAAGAGCTTTTTCAATTAATTTTGCAGGCAAAATAGGATTTATACTAGCCCCCAAATTTCCCAGATGCACTGTAGAGTCCTTATTAAATCAAAGATGTGACCTTGTCAGTCTGAAGCCTGCTGAAAAAAAGAGGTTTTACAGAGAGGTAAGTCACCTAAATGTGCTAAAGGGGCTGCACAGCACAGAGATTCTGCCTAATGTGCAGAAAAAGGAGAGGAGACTCATGGGCTAAAATGGAAATGGATTTTACTAAACAGATAAACTAATGCCAATAGAAAGAATACTATATATAGAAAGAGTACATCTATCTATATATTCAGCCCAGCCAATGTACAGTTATCAGAATAAAAAGGAAAACAGTGCTTTAGAGAAGAACTGTAAGAGATGTCCCCAAGGTATGGAGAGAAGTGAAGTGTGAAGGAGGAGGAAGAGCTTGAAAAGACTCTGTCTTCAGCAAACCTCCCCCTGTAGAATAAGGATGATGTTTATGGTCTGGGATTCACCTATGAGCCAACTCAGGAAATATTATATATTTATATATATAGACATATATAATATTATATATTCTCTATATTAATATATAGAAATATTGAGGGTCAAATTCAGGGTCCTTGGCACCGAAATGCATATCTTTCCACCTTGAAAGTTCAGAATAATTTTCCTTTAGCTGCAAGTAGGCAGTAGAAGCTTCCTGTCAGTGAATGAGCTGCTGGAGGAAGACTTCATTATGTGTACAAGACACTGCATTTACATTTTGACCCATTTTAAAGATGGTTGAGGGGGAGTGACAAGTCAGTAAGAAACCCTAGTATTTTGGCAGAGTTCATTCCAGACTCCTAACAGGAAGAAAAATAATAGTCTAAGTTTAAATATAGCAGCTTATTCTTATGTTTAATTTATGACAATAATTTAATTAGCAATACTTTGCCTATACTCCACTCCCTAACTCCTCCCAAAATATTCTGGCTACACTGCAGAGTTCAGAGAGCATGCACACCCTCCAGAGAAAAGCAGAATGGGGACTGGGATCTCTGCTCAAAGAGGACCTGCTGATAGCTCCAGCAAAGCAGCTTTGAAGTTACTTCCCAAAGATTTCCTCTTTCCTTGCATTTGAGTTCACATTGCTGAGATCTCTGCTGCAAACCCAACTGCTTTTGGGCTAAAACATGCAGCTCTGGGGTGCACTTGGTGTATATTAATACACAGTGGGTCAACAGTCTAGAGCTAGGCTGAGGTCAAAGCCAGCAACTGCATGGAAATTTGATAATTGGCAGTCAGATGATTCGATGGATTAAACTGCAGATGGAAAGTCCTAAAAACCTGGAAAACCACCTTCCAATCTTGAGATTTGTCCACAGATCTGAACTGTCTGTGATGGAGACATTGCCATCGTCACAAGCACTGTGGATTCAGCAAGGAATAAAATAAAAATAAAAATAAAATAAAAATAAAAAAAATACACACACACACACACACACACACACACACACATATATAGTGTTATCTTCTGGATGTTCCCTTTCCCTCCCTCTGACCCCATGCTAACCTGCAAAGCACTTGTCTGCCAGATCTGTGCTTGTATGGATATTAAGAATTAGAATTGAATTCCAAGACCACATCAGAGGTAGGATGCAGAGAGAACTTGCAAATGGTGCAAAGAGACTGTGAAAAGACCACCACACCACTTCTGTTTCACATGAGACCACAGATCACACACCAGAAGGCTAATAGATGCTTCTCCCCAGCTCACTCACTTTTATTTTTGGGGTGCATACAACTGTATTCACATTCCTGTCTCATTACCACCACAAAACCATCTTGCCCAGGTAGAAAAGGAGAAAAAAAGTCCCTAGAACAACATTATTCCCATCTTTTTTTAATCTCCCAATCCCCTCCTCAATGACATACTGACATTCAAACCAGTTCCACCAACCAGTGTAACCCTGATACACAGAAGAGATCCTCTAATTTCAGAGACAAATCAAAACTTGTGCACAGAAAAAAAAATAAATCTTATTTTTGGCACATATTCCAAGACAGATAAAATGAGTTCTGTAGCAACTACCATGTTCTGATCTTATGAGCCTTTCATCATTTTAACACAGCACTGAAGTAATGGAGCCAAATACTGCAATTTCAAACACAGAGAAACTGGGGGAGTTTGGAGCTGGGTTTTGTGGAATACTCATCTCATTTACACTTTTTGATCTTAAACTACAAGGTCTTCTGTTTAATTTATATTAAAGATGTTGGGGATGTTTTCTAACTATAAAGAGGTGAAGAAAGGGTCTCAGGTACTTTATTTAAAGAGAGAGTGTATGTAACCCACACTCTTAGGAAGCTGATTCTTTGAATTTTAAGAACTTGGTGCTTGGCAGCCTCTGTTTTTCTGGGCACTGAATAAAGGCCAGAAAGGCCTTCAGTTCTAGGTCACCACTTGCAAGACACCACACTTGGCTGGGTGCTTTTTGATGGCACAGGCAGGATTTAGTCAGCAGCAAGCTTTCCAGATGCTCATGAGATAACTGACTTGAAAAAACAGCTATTCACAATTACTGTTTTCAGGAGAGGGGTGCATTGTCTCTCACCTCCATTCTCCCAGCAGGTTAGGCTGCCAGTGAAGGCCAGAGGGGGCTGAGTGACTGCTGCAAGCTCCCATCTCTGCAGGAGCACACATCTCATCAGGACATTCCACTGAAAGCCACCTTCTTCCTGGAGGAGCAGATGTTGACCTGTTCCACAGGAGAGTGGTACCATGTCCCTCACTGTCTTGCTCAATATTTACACTCCTCTGCTTCTTACCAGTGGGAAAGTCTTTGCTGGTTTTTAATATTCTGGGTTATTTACACTGGATCCTAATCTTATTTATCTAGATCTTTTAGAAATCCTATTCTGTTTTTACACTTGTTGTCAGTTACAGCTTCAATCGTTCTTCTTCAAGAATCCATCTCCTCCCAAAACCAAATACTTGTAAAACTTTTTTATTATTATTCTTATTATTATTAGCACAGGAGGATGACAAATGTGGTCCCTAACCCCACAGTCTTGCCATTTAATGGCATCAGCACATCCAGTCTCTCTGCTTCACCCCCAGCACCACTTTGTTGAGAAACAATGCTGCTGTGTGCAAAGCTGCAATCCCTGGAGGCCCTTGCAGTGAGCTGTCTCTTCACAGACATTGCATCAGCCCTCTGCATCCATACGCAAGGATATTTTTAAAGGACAAACTGGAAAAGGCCAATAATGAGGTCAGACAAAAGCAAGAAACAAAATCTCTTGTTATCCTGGAAAGGGCTTGCACGGTACAGTTGTATCTTTTCTTCCTTGGCCACATAATGGTGTATTCCCCCTCAGGTGAAATCAGATTGAAAGGAAATGGAAAATAACCTGTAATTTCTCTGTTCCTGCAAACATTCCACACTATCCAAAGCCACACAGGGCTGATGGAGTTACTAAGGTGAGGGAGTTATTAAGAGGGAGGGCTTATAAGGAGTTAATGTGCATTTCAATCAAATAAATAACTGCCTCTACACATATCCTCAACCAAAGTCACTCAGAAATATTTACTTTGAATAAATACATTTTGAGACTTTATGTGTGGATATATATTTCTTAATTATTATTTTTTTTTCTTAGTGAGAGGGCTAGCTCATGCAGGCTGAAAAGCTGGGTAAGGAGTAACTCCTAAGGGATGTCAAGACTGGAGGCAGCCTGGGCTGGTGGAACTCACAGTGCTAAGGGACTCAAGCCAGACAAGGAGCACAGTCAGGACCCTGAATTTCAGGGAAGCAAACTTCTAGCTCCTCAAGGAGTTATTCAGGAGGACACTCTGGGAAACAACCCTCAAAGAAAGGGAGCTGGCAGGTCTTTAAGGCCACTTTCCATAAAACCCAAGACTCTCAATGTCCTGCTTGTGGTCCTCTGCCCACTACACTTCTGTACACACAAGTCTTCTTTCTGTGGGTTGTTTGTGCAAGAATTTCCAATAAATGCCAGTTAAATACTGGAATAAAGGGCTTAAATGGGGACCACACTACTATAACCTGAAACCTCTTGGTTCTCTAACAATATTTAGTAATAAAACTACCAAGGACACTGTTAAGAGAGGTGAGTAGAAAATAGAGTGCCTTTATTTAGGAAAGGGTTAGCTGGCAGGAGGGCAGGAATGTGGATCACTACAGCCCTTGAATTCTAACTTCAGCAGCACCCGAAGTTTCAGAAGAGCTTTTAACGAAAAAGATAATTAAAGACCTGGAGGTCAAATGAAAATGGCATAAAATACAGCATGGGTTTAGAGAAAGTAGATTGCAACAGATTAACCTCATGCATTTGTTTGACAAGATAACCTACATCCTAGACAAAGGACATGTGACTGATCCCATCTGTCTTACCTTTAGTGAAGTCTATGACAACAAAGAGGGAACTGATAGTAAAAGAGGAAGAGATGGGGATTAGGAGAAAAACTGTGAGGATAAGAAGCTGTCTCTGACATAAAATTTACTTTTTGAAAGCAAAGGTTTATGGCTGGAAGGAGATAAATGAGGTTCCTCAAGAATCAGCTTTGACCCCACTTTATATAACTTCATAAAAATGATCTAATGAGAAGAAACATTAGGAAAACACTGATGAAAAAATAAAGTTACTTGCAAATTGCACGTTTTCTGTGCAGGGAAAAACTGGACTCAACTACACAGAAATGGGTAACAATGAAGACTAGGTTAATAAAATGGGGAGAAATCTGAAATTACACACTGAAGAATCACAATCTTTGGGACTAATAGCAAGAAATTATCCTACAGACTGAATGCTCCTCCCTTGAGAATGGCTAGAAGGAGGACTTGTTTCCATTTGCTGATTTGTAGCAGGTCTATGAGGGATGAAATTTGGAGAAAGATAATTTTAAATGGAGGAGGTAGAGGGAAGAATTACAGGGATTGCCAAAGGAAATTTCCTACACTGCCATTTTTTATGTGGATGTATCTTCCAAAGCTCACTATGCAGAAGATTCCACATCTAGAAACACGCTGCTGTTGAATTTGCACTTGAATACTGTATGAAAACAAGCAGGGAGATGAGTGCTGACCCCTCTGGGTTTCTGTATCCTAATAGAGCCACATTTCATTATTTTTGCCCAATTGATAGAGGGGGGGGTCTTCTTCATCCACTGATGGGCTGTGCTATTCAAGCCCGTGACAGCAGCTGGAGTGATATTTTAGCCACAGGCTGTTCAGGACTCACTGAGAGGAGATTGCCCATTTGAGACAGTGCTCTTCTCAGCCAAAGCACCACTGCAATTGTAGGTGCAGAGAGTGGGGTTTTTTTCCCTTCCCTTTTTTAATCCTCTCTCAATTCTTTAATGACCCAGCCAGTTATATAAACATAGAAAAGTGTTCCAGTAAATGTACTTCAGGGAGGTTTAACAGATCTGGGAAGTATTGTTCCACGGAAATCATCACTGTTATTGATGCAGGCAGCAGTAACTCAGCTGTGTTTTGAAATTTGATGAAAAAAAAACCCCACATGAAATAGAAGGGCTGTAAATGAAAATTGTAAGCTTTTGGGATCAGAGTAGAATATGAGAACTAATGGAGCACCATTTATTTTGCAGAATTAAACCATTTTTGGGGGAGATGGCTCTGCTGGACAGAGAACAAACTCATTTAGGATGGCAAAACACAATGATTTTCTAACCTCACAAAGTTTCTTGTTTTTGGTAATAAATAAAAAAAAGAAACCTACCTTTCCCTACCCCAATGCATGCTACTTCAAAAATAACCTTCAGCAGCTGCTTCCTGCAGGGAAATGTTGGAAGACAGGACAGCAGGCTGGAGATAACAGACATCTGCTATGTGCTTTTGAAATGATGTGTGAGGGCCCAGGCTTCCCCCAGGTAGCCCCATTCTCATCAAGAAGCACCAGCCCAAATCCACAGAGCATTACAAGCTGCTCTGCACCACGTTAGCAACACAAAGCACCAGGCTGGGTTTATCATCCGAGAAACAAATACAACCTGCCATTTCTGTGGTCAAAAAATGAGGACCACAGCCAGAAATATTTTCTTTGAGCTATGGCACAAGTCTCACAAGAACAGTTGAAATTCATCACCCTTGAACTGGAATCCTGGAATTGCTTTCATCTCCCAACCAGGCTCTGAGCAGCATCCTACAGCCACCGTGGATCAGTGCAGGGCTGTTTTGATCTCTCTCTAGTGCAAGGTGACAGCACCAACTGCCTTTTGAAAGCAAAATATCCACCAGGGCTTTCTTACTACATGAATATCAATTTAGAGGTCGACTTGAACACACAGCTCTTTGCACATTACTCTTTTTTTTTTTTAGCTGTAAGACTCAGAAGGAGTCTTTCTACCTTTGCTACACCACAGCAAATGGAGAATAGACTTTGTTTCCTAATGCCAGCACCCTAAACCACGAGGTTGTAGACTCAGTTGTCAATGGCAACAGCAATATCTGTCATTGTTTAGCCTCTAATTAATAGCACAGAGTGAGTGCAATTATCAGTAAGATTATGCTGCCACAAATAGCAGTTCTGGTTCCTTCCTGCACTGATGTGAAGCACACAGCCCCAATCCAACTGCCCACGTCGGTGTTACCTCCAAACTTTCCCAACTTCAATGTTCAAGACCCCTCCTAATGTCAGGCAACATGCTGAAATTATGTTTAGTTGGGTTTCAGCAAGTTCTAGATTTCCACAAGGCAATTTCTGAGCCTTTTTGTCTTTGCCTTAATGTATTGTCAGCCTGGATAGGTCCATGGGACTGGTTTTATAATAGTTGAGACTGGGGCTGTGTTCCTGCTATGAACTATCTCTGGACAAGCTTTTCTCTCCACTGATGAGAGATCCCTCCACTCTTGCTACTTGCTCCAGTTTAATTCTTCATGGACCTCTTAACATCTCTTTCCTCTTGGACCAGCATCGCCCTCTACCTTAAGCATCAATTTTCTTTGTAGAAATACAAAGATTCTAATATTATTACTATCTATAAATACATTCATGCATAGTAAATCATATATCAACTCTTGGCCTTCTCTCTGTCAGAATAATGCTAAGTTTTAAATACCATTTTTTATGTCTGAAGTTCTGCACAGACATCATGAGCTTCTCCTCACCAAAAAGATGGGCAGATAAGCAATATGAGAATTTTGGGGTGGTTTTTCTTTCATTTTTGGCTGCTTGTGTGTGTGTGATGAGCTCACTTGGGCAGCAAGCTGAAGCTGTCACACTGCAGAGAAGCATCACCTTTCAGCCAGGAGAAGAATCAGAACTCACAAGCATCAAACAGCATCCCAAGAAATGGTCTGGACCAAGGTCTGTCCTAGCTTGGTTTTGCTTTCTATCATTTTTCCCTGCCTCCTAAATATGTGTTTCATAATAGTCCATGCCCTGACCTATTAAATAAGCAATATTTTAGAAGGAACAATGTTATTCATTTTGCTAGAAATATATAGAAGAAAATAAACTTCCAATATGTACTCTTTTTGTGTGACATTTCAATGCTCTGGCTTCACTATTGCTCCCAATCCAAAGTCACATCTGAGCATGCTTTGTTCTGAAAATCTTGGGAGAATCTTATGTTTAGACATTTATTAATGGGATGGTAATGCCCTTTCCAAAAGCAGAGGCATATATCTGTATATACTGAAAGAATATGCATTAAAAAGTAATTAACTATGTCTGATTGCTTCCAACAAAATAGTGCAAACAGCACAAAGCCTACATGAAAATCCAGCAGGATCTCTACCTAGTTTTCAGATACATAGCAGAGAACATGTAAATCTTTAGTGCTCAAAGACTTGAAAAAAGAAAGCAAGGAAATCAGATCTTATACACACAAAACACAAAAGCTGAGCTTTCTTTTTCAAAATAGATCCAATTTATGTAAAGACAATCCAGCAAGTTTTCCTTCAGTGAGCCCAAGCACAATCAATTCCTCAATGAAAGGGAATTTCTAGTATCTGGGTATCCTTATATCCAATTTTAAAAAACCCAGCCAAACAAACAAACCAAAGACAAATCAATATACAAGTGTCTCTCTTCTAATGAAGTCTAATTTCACACTCCAGATGATTTTCAGCAGGCAAATTTCCTTGCCCTCTCATGACAGCTGCAAAGCTGTACAAGAAGTCAGCTATGTCACCAAAAATGCTGATCACCATTTTCCTGGAGGTGTAGCAATGCTTCTCCTCACTCTTTTTACAGTGAGGAAAGCTGGAGGAAGAGGAAAGCTTCTAAATTGGGAAAGCTGTGATATGCCCAATATAAATCACAGCATCATTTGAAAAGCAAAGAAAACCTGATAGATTACTGTCTTAGCTGGCTCCTCCTGAGCATCACCAAGGCAGGAACCTCCAGTTGCAGGTGAACCCAAAGTGATTCCTAAATGCCACAATCTGGTACCTGCTTTTAAGTCTCTCTGGGCTTCCAGTGCTGGAAAAAACACAGCTGGAAAGGGATCCCAAATCCCCAAAGCAGGCCAAAAAGTAAATCCTACTGTAAACAGAAGGACCTAAAACTACCTGAAAGGCAGCAGAAAAAGTTATTCACTGGCTAGTCATCAAACCAATGGAAAACAGTGTTAATAGAAAGCACATTACAAGGACACTATCAAACAGCAAATAGTAAAAAAGGACTGTACAGTTCAAATCCACGTAAGTTAAAGGTGAGCAATCCCAGCTCAAGTCATTTCTATTTCTTCAGTTGGAGTGTTTTGGGCAAATTTAGCAATCTTCTGAAGTGTATCTCTAAATCCAAGTGCTGAATTACTTGCTTTGAAGCTAATGTCCTTACNAGCATCAATTTTCTTTGTAGAAATACAAAGATTCTAATATTATTACTATCTATAAATACATTCATGCATAGTAAATCATATATCAACTCTTGGCCTTCTCTCTGTCAGAATAATGCTAAGTTTTAAATACCATTTTTTATGTCTGAAGTTCTGCACAGACATCATGAGCTTCTCCTCACCAAAAAGATGGGCAGATAAGCAATATGAGAATTTTGGGGTGGTTTTTCTTTCATTTTTGGCTGCTTGTGTGTGTGTGATGAGCTCACTTGGGCAGCAAGCTGAAGCTGTCACACTGCAGAGAAGCATCACCTTTCAGCCAGGAGAAGAATCAGAACTCACAAGCATCAAACAGCATCCCAAGAAATGGTCTGGACCAAGGTCTGTCCTAGCTTGGTTTTGCTTTCTATCATTTTTCCCTGCCTCCTAAATATGTGTTTCATAATAGTCCATGCCCTGACCTATTAAATAAGCAATATTTTAGAAGGAACAATGTTATTCATTTTGCTAGAAATATATAGAAGAAAATAAACTTCCAATATGTACTCTTTTTGTGTGACATTTCAATGCTCTGGCTTCACTATTGCTCCCAATCCAAAGTCACATCTGAGCATGCTTTGTTCTGAAAATCTTGGGAGAATCTTATGTTTAGACATTTATTAATGGGATGGTAATGCCCTTTCCAAAAGCAGAGGCATATATCTGTATATACTGAAAGAATATGCATTAAAAAGTAATTAACTATGTCTGATTGCTTCCAACAAAATAGTGCAAACAGCACAAAGCCTACATGAAAATCCAGCAGGATCTCTACCTAGTTTTCAGATACATAGCAGAGAACATGTAAATCTTTAGTGCTCAAAGACTTGAAAAAAGAAAGCAAGGAAATCAGATCTTATACACACAAAACACAAAAGCTGAGCTTTCTTTTTCAAAATAGATCCAATTTATGTAAAGACAATCCAGCAAGTTTTCCTTCAGTGAGCCCAAGCACAATCAATTCCTCAATGAAAGGGAATTTCTAGTATCTGGGTATCCTTATATCCAATTTTAAAAAACCCAGCCAAACAAACAAACCAAAGACAAATCAATATACAAGTGTCTCTCTTCTAATGAAGTCTAATTTCACACTCCAGATGATTTTCAGCAGGCAAATTTCCTTGCCCTCTCATGACAGCTGCAAAGCTGTACAAGAAGTCAGCTATGTCACCAAAAATGCTGATCACCATTTTCCTGGAGGTGTAGCAATGCTTCTCCTCACTCTTTTTACAGTGAGGAAAGCTGGAGGAAGAGGAAAGCTTCTAAATTGGGAAAGCTGTGATATGCCCAATATAAATCACAGCATCATTTGAAAAGCAAAGAAAACCTGATAGATTACTGTCTTAGCTGGCTCCTCCTGAGCATCACCAAGGCAGGAACCTCCAGTTGCAGGTGAACCCAAAGTGATTCCTAAATGCCACAATCTGGTACCTGCTTTTAAGTCTCTCTGGGCTTCCAGTGCTGGAAAAAACACAGCTGGAAAGGGATCCCAAATCCCCAAAGCAGGCCAAAAAGTAAATCCTACTGTAAACAGAAGGACCTAAAACTACCTGAAAGGCAGCAGAAAAAGTTATTCACTGGCTAGTCATCAAACCAATGGAAAACAGTGTTAATAGAAAGCACATTACAAGGACACTATCAAACAGCAAATAGTAAAAAAGGACTGTACAGTTCAAATCCACGTAAGTTAAAGGTGAGCAATCCCAGCTCATCATTTCAGTGCATTTATTCTGAGCAGGTCAGGTTCAAGACCTGCTTATTAAAGTCACTTCTCAAGGACCTAAATGATAAGGTATAAAACCTGCTCCAAGCTAAACAGACAATAAAAATTTGGCATACGGGTTCTAAATGCAGAGAAAGTAAAGACTTCCTAGACAGAAAGCCTCATTTAACATGATAGTGAAGGTGCCTATAAGAAAGTGATTAAGAAGGACCTGTAAAGAAAACCACCTCTTCACTTTATACTGATGACAGCAATCAGTGGGTTGCTCTAAAAATGAAAGAATGCATTGAGTGCAGTCCTGCAGCTCTGTCTTCAGACCACGAGCATTCACCATTTCATTAATGGTGTGGCTGGTGGGATACAGCATATGTTTAATAAGTTTATAGACAACAGCTAAAGCTGGAAGAACAATGAAGGACAGGACTGAAATTCCAATTGGCAGCAAACTGGATAAACAGTTTATAAAAATGGGATTCAGTTCAAGTGGGAGGATAAGCACGAGTCACAACACTTAGCCAGGAGCAATAAGCCTGCACAAGATGGGGAACAACTGGTTAAGTAGCAATTCAGCACAGAATAGTGTGAGGATTATAAAGGATTATAGAATAAATTCAATTCAGCAATGCTGGGCTAATACAAAAGACACAAATGCACATTGTACAACAATATGAAGTAGTACTTTGCTCTCAGTGCTGCATAAAGTTTTTGGTTTAGTATTGTGTCTGCTTTGAATGCTTTCAGAAAGATGTAGGCCAGAATCCAAGCAGAAACAACATCTGGAATAGGCAGAGGTTTAAAATATCTGACCTACACAGAAAGTGTAAATGAACAACTAAAAAAAAAGATGTGATAACAGTTATTGAATCGATATGTCAAAGATAAATCAAGAACTGTCATAACTAAAGTGGAAAGTGTACAGAGGATGTGGATGCTAAAATAACTACTGCCTGCAATTTTCCTTCTGGTGGGATCACAAAGACTCTCAGCAGCTGTGGCCTTGCTGGCATTTGTTTGTAAAACAGTGGAGAGATGTTTTGACTCTGGGTGCTGTGGCACCCCAGCCAATCACCCCAGGGGGTGGCTGGCTTCTTGTCCAATTACCTTGAGATTAAAAGGGTATAAAAAGAGCTGTAAATTAATAAATAAAGAAATCTTGGTGAAGAAAATCTTCTCTGCCTCCATCTCTCTCCTCCTGTGGCAACTGGCAGAGAAGCAACAACAAGAAAGTAAACTTTTTTCTTTTTTAGCTTGATATATAAATAGTAAAAAAGAAAAAGCAAGGTTCTAGACACTGAAGATAGGATCCATATTAAACATAATCTTGACAGAGCCTGTAAACTAAACAAGCACTTTAGTATATTTTCACTAAAGGTGACAGCACATAACACTCAGATGATGTAGAATAAAGGCACAAAAGTAGGGTCACTATAAAACAAAGGCTACACTGAGGTGGAGCAAAGGACATTAACTCCTGCAGTTGATGTATTCAAATCACACCTACTCACAACTCTAGGAGAACTGTCATTATATACTGTTGAAATATACTGTGACAGCCACAGCAAATAAACTATGTAAAGAATTATTTAAAAATAGTAGTAATAAATTCCAGTGACATACCTAAGTTAATTTTGAAAGAAGCAATTATTGAAAGATATAGAAATAAGGGAAAGTGGTAAAAAAAAAAAAATATTAAACAAGAATCTGAAATAACTTGACCTAACCTAGCAACTTACTTTCTACAATATATTTGGGCTTTAGAAGAACACCTATTACAGCACTGCATGGGAAATCATGTAGACAACATGACTTAGTACTGGCTACTCAGCAAGGGGCTAACAGGAGGTAAATATGGGTATTCTTGAAGATTGATTTCATAGTTAATCTTACTCAGCAATATTTATGTTAGTGGGCTTGGGGGGAAAAAAAAATTGAGGCAGTTATGCAATATGCTGGTAAATCAAAGCTTACAACCACTGCCATAAAGCAGAACACTGATAATTAAAGGAAAGCCAGAGCAAAAGAATGAAATACTGCAGTGGAGGGCAGCAGTAGTGAGGGGTGTGTGGGAAATGGAGGCAGAAGATGGGAAGGCATCAGTCTTACCACAGGAGATCTTACCACAAATGTTATGGAGCAAACTGTTCATGACACAGTGTGTGGGGAACTGCTGGGATGTCCTTTGGAGCCCTATGGGGAACTTTGGTAATCCACATGCCAAAAAATTAAGATTTTAAGCTATTGAAACTGAAGCAGGTGCATGGAGCAGCTACTGGGATGACCAGGGAAATAGAAAGCTTACCTGAGATGAAGAGAAACTGTTTAAGAAATGAAGGCTGAGAGGGAATCTAATTGTTTGCTATAAACACATCAAAGAGGCAAACACCAGAGAAGGAGAAGAGCTGTTTAAGCTAAAGGCCAGCACTGGCACCAGAACAAAAAGGTAGAAGCTGGACATAAATAAGGACAGGCTGGGAGCCAGGTTTCTAACAGTCAGAGGGATGAAATTCTGGAGAAGCATTAAGAAGCAGGAAACCTAGCAGTGAAGTTTTATTGGTTGGTGGAAGTGTTAGGTGGCTGCCTAGGACTGCAGGGGGATTGAATTCAACGTGACAGAGAAATCCTTTCAATCCTGCATCTCATCAAAGCCAGAGAGGTGTCTCCAGAGTAGGCTGCACATGCGTGTAGAAATCAACTCTGCTCATCACAGGGGGGTCTCTTCCAACCTGCACAGTGTAGGGCACAACCAACCACCCTGACAGGGCTCTGGCTCATAAGCCCCAGATAAGTATAACCTGGAACTTTCCTCTAACCATTTTAAATATTTCAAAATTCCATCATTTACTGTAAACTTCCCAAAAACATGCAGCACCACACGCATGGGTAGTGCTGTACACACAAATCCATGCAAAAATAACTTAATTAACTGCATTTTCAACAGTGCCTATGCACATATATTTAAACACAAACACACATAAACCCCACCCCCAAAAAATAAAGAGGACACACCAGGGTCTTCACTTGCTAATTCACTCTGAATTGCTCCAGATGACAATAAATTTTCCTTAAGCATTTATTGCTGCTGGCCACATCCAGAGGACCCTTTACCTCTGGTGTGCCACGGGATCACTTTACTGGGGAGGATCTGCTTCATCTTCTGTCTTTCCCTTGTTTTGTTTGACTCATTCAGGAAATTTTCCAAATCAGAGACTCCTGCCATGGGCTGTCAGTACCTGGCAGACTGGGATGTCAATCTCATTTAAGATGTATGAATGTTGCTAACAGAATTTGAAGATAAAAGTTAACAATTCTTTCTTTGTTATTAAGCTTGCAGGAGGAATGGACACTGTCTGAAAAAAGAGTGTTCAATTGCTTATTGTACTTGAAACTTTCCCTTGTGCATCACTGCTGGAAATTGTGCCTCTTGAGATGAATACTGCCAATCTAGCTTCAAAATGGCTATTTCTGAGAAATTGCTGAGCTTCCCCGGGATCCTGATTTCCCATGTAACTTTGATAACCAAATGAGATCATTTCTCCAACGTCTCAAGAAATCCTCTCCAACAGCAACAAAGAACTCGTTTGATATACCCAGAATGAAGCCAGAAACAGCAAGTTTATCATGTGTCAGGGAAAGTCTCCAGAAATTCCTACTATGCAACTTTGTGGCACCACAGGTCAGCTAATGTTCTCACCTTCTGCACATGCATCAGGTACAGGTAAGAGAGAAAGTTAAGCAAAGCATTTCAACTTGTCAGACTTTTCTTACTTTGGTGAGGTTTGATCACAGAATTAATGTTGTTTGTAGCTTTTGTGTATTTTAATAATATAAGGGATTCAGCCACTAGAAGTAGGTCAGAAACCTTTCAAATACAGAACTCAACAGATGGAAGAATTCAGTTGCATTCAAAATGTGAATGTTTCTCCATAATTCACTTTGCTGTCCTTTTGTACAAGCCTGCCACCAAAGTAGCCATAAAAAGATGTAAGTGCAGCATAATGAACTTACAGAAATTGCCATTGAAAATAAACCAACACAGAAAATACATTACACATTTGTGACTTAGTTTGCTAATTAAAGCAGATAAATATGTTCACGTGAAAGACATCCCATACAATTCCTTTTCTCAGCTCGAATTTCTGTTATTTCAGTGCTTTAAATAAAAATCATATTTATAACAACTACTTACCCAGATAACTCCTTGAAATGACCCCTTCATTTCATTATCATCTAACTCAGGGTCTTCCCTAACTAACAAAAAGAAGCAAGCTCAAGAAACAGATGGTAACCTGCAATCCATACCATCAAAGTGCCTCAGCTATTAGACTTTGATAAGGATACATTATATTTTATAACTGGATGCCTCAAAAAAAGGGCCACTGTGCAAGTATTTCAAAGCTGTTATTCCAAAAATTCTGGTTTTTTCAATACTTCTTAATCACTGACTTTACTGGCAGTTGCTTTCTTCTGTTTGATGCTGTGTTCTCTGCTTATCCTGACCCACAAATTATCCATATAGATCAGACAGATTTATAGACCTTGTGTACTGTGTAGGGCACAGAATGTTAGAGAAACAACATTTTAGTCTGATTAATGGGTTTGTGCACCACATTAAAAACATCTTGCTTGGCTCATGCTTCTATTACCTTAGTCAATCCCTTGATGTAAGTTAATCTTGCACATCATCTCACATTTGTCTCAGGATGACTAATTTCATCATTCATCCTCTTTTCCCTGCACTTCTGACTTGCCTTTCCTTCAAAATGGACTGAGAAATCAGTGTTGTGGGTGATTCAGTCTGCCAGAAGATGCAGAAGAACCTGCTCAAGACATAGGGAGGAAACACACCTGAGGTGAAGGCTCTGGGCAGCTTCTGAACTGCAGGCTGACACAGGGCAGAGCAGAGCAGTGGGATGGATATAATAGTGGAGAATGCAGCAAGCCTGGTACCACCAAAAAAATCCTCAAGCCACTGCTAAAGCAGGGCCGACTAAACTGCTGCCAAAAGGCTTGTCATATGGCATGTAAAACCTGCCACAGACAGTCCTCTGTCCCACATTATCCGCTAACAAAGTGGTAAGAAATTGCTTTGGAAATCCCTACAGGTATTGATCCTGTCACTTTGCACCCCTGCCAGTATTTCACCCCAGCAGTTCTGTCTCATTCTTTCATTTCTTCCCTAAGGGAGAGATTCTTGTATCAGTTTTCAGTCTGAATTGTAAAACAAGGGTAAATCCTTCCAAGCCACAGAAGATACTCTAAATTTGCACAAACACAGACAAGAAGAAAGTTTACCTTTGCCTATTCAAATTTAACATATCAACAGTTTTCATCAGCCAAGAACTTCCTAATTAAGACCTGAAGGCCATATGTTTATGTGAAAGTCCCTTGGGATGCTGCAGGCTGGAAGAGTTTAAATAGCCACCCTGCCCCAACATAAGCATCCATGGCTTAATGATGATTTTTCTCTTTGCTTGGAAGAGATCAAGACCAACCAGGGTGTAAATGAACTCCCTCAATGCTGTTCCCATATTCTGCATGCTGGGCCTCCCTCTTACACTTAAAATCAATGGCAAAAACTGCTGCCATCAGGAGCAGAGCTGCTGTGCCCCAGGGAGTCTGCAGTGAAATTCCAGCACTAGTCAATTAAGTTCTGTTAGTTCACCGCTTGGGTTTACAGCAAGAGCACTGTTGATAGAAAAACAAAAGGAGCCATTTAGTTAGTGCTCAGCACAGAAACTCGCTGATAGCAGGGGGTGAGGACTCAGGTCCTCATGGCAATAGAACAAAGTTGTACAGAACACACAAGTTACCTCCAAGCATTAGAGAGGATATTTTTGCTCACTTTCTAGTAAAGAATAGGTGCTCTGATTGCTGCTCCTTCTTACAGGTTGCCTTAACTCTCTTCAGGGTGCTAGGGAACAGAGTTATTTGCAAAGCAGGTGAGTGTAATGCTTAAGTCAGAGCACAGTGAGCTGTTGGGGTTAATATGCTTTCTGCTGCACCAGTGTTGTGTNCCCCAGCAGTTCTGTCTCATTCTTTCATTTCTTCCCTAAGGGAGAGATTCTTGTATCAGTTTTCAGTCTGAATTGTAAAACAAGGGTAAATCCTTCCAAGCCACAGAAGATACTCTAAATTTGCACAAACACAGACAAGAAGAAAGTTTACCTTTGCCTATTCAAATTTAACATATCAACAGTTTTCATCAGCCAAGAACTTCCTAATTAAGACCTGAAGGCCATATGTTTATGTGAAAGTCCCTTGGGATGCTGCAGGCTGGAAGAGTTTAAATAGCCACCCTGCCCCAACATAAGCATCCATGGCTTAATGATGATTTTTCTCTTTGCTTGGAAGAGATCAAGACCAACCAGGGTGTAAATGAACTCCCTCAATGCTGTTCCCATATTCTGCATGCTGGGCCTCCCTCTTACACTTAAAATCAATGGCAAAAACTGCTGCCATCAGGAGCAGAGCTGCTGTGCCCCAGGGAGTCTGCAGTGAAATTCCAGCACTAGTCAATTAAGTTCTGTTAGTTCACCGCTTGGGTTTACAGCAAGAGCACTGTTGATAGAAAAACAAAAGGAGCCATTTAGTTAGTGCTCAGCACAGAAACTCGCTGATAGCAGGGGGTGAGGACTCAGGTCCTCATGGCAATAGGACAAAGTTGTACAGAACACACAAGTTACCTCCAAGCATTAGAGAGGATATTTTTGCTCACTTTCTAGTAAAGAATAGGTGCTCTGATTGCTGCTCCTTCTTACAGGTTGCCTTAACTTTCTTCAGGGTGCTAGGGAACAGAGTTATTTGCAAAGCAGGTGAGTGTAATGCTTAAGTCAGAGCACAGTGAGCTGTTGGGGTTAATATGCTTTCTGCTGCACCAGTGTTGTGTTGGATATTTTCTGCTACAGACTGTCATTGTGTCAAATACAACAGAACCTTGCTGGTAGATGGTGCTCCTGCTCACTGCAAGATCCTTTGTGGACCACAAGCCTTGCTCTCTAGTAAGATGAGAGATATCCTTCAGAGAAAGACAAGTATTTTGTCCATCTGCATCCTCCTTACAAATATCCCTGACAGGACAGGAAAAAAAGAAGGCCCACCATCAAATTAACAGATGTTGTAAACACAAAGCCAGGCTGCTGCTAGCTGCAAAAGAGGCAGAGATCACTTCTGTCTCAGGATACCAAGGACAATCGTGTCTCCATCTTCTCATGCAGAGCATCAAGAAGGTTGAAGGATCCATAACAATAGTGCTGAATTGCCACTTTTTTCCTCTTTTGCTATGGCCATAATGGATAGAGAAACTGATTGCTAATTAGACATTGCCACATGAAGAGCCTAAGGAGCCAGGAACCAAAAGTCACCGTGCTGCAAGATACCATTACCTTGCCTCTGCCCAGGTAAGAGACAGGTTAAAGTACAGCTGGATTCTCTGAAACTCCAGAGCCTGTCTCCTCTCACCTGGGGAAGAAGTTTCCCATGGAAAGGTAGAGGGATGGCCCAAGTCTGTCTGGGTTAAGGAAACCTATCAAGCTGACAGAAGGAAGGGAAAAGCAGAGGGAAAACACATAAGCTGGAGCTGGTCCAGACCAGCAGGTCCTGCCCACCCATGGTCCCAAAGTTCTGCACACCACAAGGACACACAGCAGCACCAGGGCTAAGAAAGCCTGCAGCAGGGATGACTGAATGGGTAGCTCAGCTTTCCTACTGGTCACCAGTACAGAGCTGAGCCCTGCCTCTCCTCCAGCATGAGCCAGTGCCTGCTGGCTCTCCCAGCACTGCACCTTCCACCTAAAGGATGATGTCTCAACTAAGACACCACCAGCTTCTCCTCACCAGCTCTCTGGTGAAGTAGCTGAGTAGCATTAACAAGCTGTTCCCAGCCAAGTGCTCTAAGGACATTTCTTGCTCAGCACAGTAAGGTTCATCAGCAGTTTTGCAGATATAATGCAAGAAAAGCCAGCCCGTGCTAGCAAATACACCAGATTTCTGTAGCTACCAACCAGCACCACAATTAGCAATCGACCCCCCTACACCATGTCACAAACTCTTGTCACTTTCCCCCACTATTAAGCGAGAGCACCTTCTGATTTAGAGTGTGGTAGCAACTGGGATCCATTCAGTACCATGACCTGATTAACCTGTTTTCCAGTAAGGTTACAAATTGAAGCTCAAGTCAGATAAGGAACAGTCTTTACTCATTGTCATGGAATAATTTCATGGCAAACAATTTTGCACAGAAGATAACTCAAGGACAAACTGAAAGACATGAATATTTCACCTTTGGGTCAAAGCTTCCACAAATATTCTGTATAATCTACTGTATTATGTATTTTGCACACACCTGACTACCTGTTCCAAACCATGAACAACAACAGTATTTTCTGTTATTACCCTGATAAATTTCACAGCTATATCTAAAAATTTAATCCTTGACCTACAGTGGGTCACTATAACTCCTTGCTCCAAGGAAGGCTGTATCTACAGACAAGAAAATTAATGTCTGGTAGTTCCATAATGTGAGTGTTTATTGTCCCTCTACGCTTAAAAGATTTTTGCTCCTAAAATTGGCTATGCATTAGTCTCTAACAGAGCTGACCAGAATCAAGTTAGGCAAGGGTGTGGGCCAGAGGAAACCTTGTGGGGGGTCTCACTGGCATAGCTCAATTTGGAGAGTTCTCTTACAAAGCTTTTAGCTGTTGAGCAGGATCTTTTGGTCACAAACATGTTGAGAAACCTACCACACATTTTTGCCTCAGCAATGCTGGGTGACCAGGCCCTTGCACACAGCTGCCACACAGACTTTCCTCCAGAACCTGCATTCATACTACAAGCCCAAATGTAAATAAAGATAACACATGCAAAAGGAATCGCATCATGCTCGTTGTCATTTTCCTCTTCATAAGGAAGATTCCTTCATCACAATGAATTAATCTGCTACTACATATTCCCTTAGGGCATGTACATTTCCTTGACTAAATTAGTTACTGAAATTTATGATAATTTAAGACCCACTCCCCAAACATGTGCAAGACCTTGATTTATCATTCAATGGTTAGACTACTGTGCATCTGTAAAATGGGCATATTATGGATTTAGTTTAGATATTTTGTTAGTTCACTAGCAATGAAGCTGTGGAAGTCAAATGCAGTTTGAATAATCTTGGTTGATGTAGCACTTGTTGTTGCTATAAAACTAACTGGTGCAGCAATTGCCCACTTTAGTATAAATGCATTTGAAGAAGTCTTCCTATTATGCTGTGGAGAGAAAAGCCATTTTCTCTATTGCCAGTGAAAAAGAGAAAGGCAGGATGCATGGAGCTCTGCAGGGTCGAAAGGAAAAGTGGCCATTAATTCTTTCCCCATATAAAGGGATTTGTTTCATTTTTTCATAGTAAGAAGAGACAGACGAGCCCTTAGGTTTTAAAGAAATTAAAAAATCAGCATTAAGCACAAAATTGCAACCTCTGCAGTTATTTACTGTTCTAAGAGTTGGAAATGTGGATGTTCCCTCACAAGACCCACATTTGGACCAACAGACCATCATATAGCAAGACAAGAAGCAGCTACTTTCTGTAAGGGAGCACCACAGCATCAAGGATGCTGCGTGTTCATTAGTGATTCCTAAGGCACTAAATTTAATCAGAATGAAAACCCCACCTAACCCCGAAACACTGTGACTTTCTCCTGTTGTGTTCAAAATAATGTCATTAATTTTCACACCAGAAACAGCATGCACCTTCTTCAGCTTAACCTATCTCCTCCTGATTTCAGGGGATGTAAGAGCTTTGGGCAAACAGTTTAGGATTAAGAATTCAGGATGAGTCTCACTAAAGTAAATCCATACTGATCTCATGGTCATTGCTACTTCCCTGTGGAGAAGGTAGCTGAGTAGCAGAGTCTTTCAGAAGCTGTTGGAGTTTCTCAGATGTTTGTTATTCTTCACCTGTGCCTCCCTAGGAGCTCCTATCTCAAATACTTCAGCTGTACCTGTTTTATCTATACCAGAAGTTCAAGTCTGGTTTATCCAAGGAGCTGTTCTTTTGTTCAATACCTATTTTTTGACAGCTTGCTTTCCATGAACGTGGGATCTGTAAAATACAACTTACCAGTAAAAAATAAGTGTCTTAGGACTTGTCAGTTTAACCAGCTGTGAGGATGACAAAGGCAAAATATTCCCTCTTGTTACTACTGATCAAAATGAGAAAGAAAAACTCCAGCATCTTCCAATGCATTTTCCCATGTCATAACAGATTAAGAAAGTTAGTTTCAAGTGTTTCTGATATTCCTTCTACTTCTTACTGGACTTTTATCCTAGCAATAGGTTGTCCTAGGATCCCCAGTTTTTCTCCCAGCTTCTTGCAGTCTCAAACAGAAATATTAGGACATATTGCTCATTACACTCAATCAGACATGAACCTTGTCCTGTGCTTGCTTACAGGTTTGCTGTTCAATCCAGTGACATTTTCCTATTGTGAAAGCAGAGAAATGATTTCAAGAGGTTTCAATATTGATATTCAACAAAATTTGAGGGGGCCCAATAGCTGAGAAGGCCTGCAGGGATTTATTTTTTTTTCATTACCTTAATTATCAGAGATGTCATCTTACAGATTTTTATCATGACTCTCTTGTTTTCTTTAGGCTTTTCTTGATTAGGAAGGAATAGCTGATCTCTGACCAAATAAAAAGAAAAAGAAAAAAAAAAAAAAGGACAAGTCTGAAGCAGACAATTCTAAGGAAAAGCTGAAAAATGGGGACTGGAGTGAACTGTAAGTACCCAAACAAAAGAAGACAGTTAAACTGCCAAATTACCAAAGCCAGGATTTCTACAGACCCATTCTCATCCAAAATCCAGTTGAATCTTTCCCCACATGTTTGTGTGACACTTGCAATCTTTCTCCCTGCTTCTCCCGGGTCTGCTCGCTCCCTGGAGTCTAATTAGGGTTGTGTTTAGATGGAGCCTTCCCATCTATTCATTCCTTTGCAAGTTCCAGGAAGATAAATACCCCATCTGCAAAACTCAATAAATAGATTATTATGGAGAAAAGGCCACAGAGCCACACAAACTCTTACTCACCCAGAACATGGCCATACTATCTTCCTCTCTGTTGAAAAGCAAGCTAAAAAAGGGAGCTGCTCTGTTTGCTTTGAGCATTTTTGAGCTCCTGTGCCTAACTCAGAGCAGATGAGGCTGGCATTCAAAGGCAGCAGTTGGAAAAATGCAAAGAAAAATGCAAAGTCTCTGTATTGTCTCTGAGTAAGAGAGGAGGATTGGGGGAAAGGGGATGCACGCCTGTTCAGCTGGCTAAGTGCAAACAATTAACTTCTAGTCTTGGGCTAGCTTTTTAATTGCTCATTAGACAGATCATCTGTGGATACCTGTGATGGAGAAAAATATGAACATGTTGCTTCTCCTGCCTTCCACTCCAGCAGCTCTTGTATAAATTCTCCACTGTGCATTAGCCTTTGGGTCTAGTTATTAGAAGTCAAGACTACATTTCCAACATCCTTCTTTATGAAGAGTCCTTTTAAGAGAGCTCCCATACTAATTAAGTTAAATGTGATAATGACACCCTGTTGATGGAACTGAAGCTAATGATAATGACGCTATACATTTAGTTGCAAGCACCTATTCAGTGAAATAAATGGGTCTATTCTTTGAACAGCTCTGTGTCCCACAACCTGGGAGAGAGCAGGAGGAAGAAAAAAAATATATTACAACACAGTCGTTTTGCAGGACAATAAATGGGTTTGCAATGAACTACTCTGGTGTAGATGAACACGTGTCCAATCAATTACACTGTACTGGTTACAGAGATACTAGTAGAAATATGGTGATTTCTAAAAATGGAATAATGAAAAATTGATGTCTTTTTAATCAAATGAGTACACGCTCTGCCCAGGGTATTTTCATTTGAACTACAGTTAAGTATTTGGAAAAAGGTGTTTCGTCCAGGGATGTTTGAAAATCAATAATATTCTCCAACCTTTGCTGATCAGATATCAGACTTTTTTTTCAGACTGGAAATAAATGTGCTCTTAGGACTGAGTCTAAAACAATCTGAGTGAAATTAAGATTCTTTATCGACTTTACACCCCAAGACTTCCCCACCTCATTCTCCAAAAGTGCTTCCACCTACACAGCAGTGGGTTTCTGCTCTACACCTTTTGGAAAGCATCTTCACCTCTCCTCTGGTTTAAAACAAAAGGAAGTGTGTTTGGTGGGTGTTTTGTTTGTTGTCTGTTTTATTTCAAATGACAACGTATCTATTGTAATATTTATCCAAATAAATGATATTATCAATCTTTTTCACCTGCAACAGTCAGGTGTCTCTCCCATCATATTTTCCTCTTTGTCCTTGCTTCCACGATTGAAGAAATATTAATAATAATAATCTTAAAAATCATTTTCTTGACGGTGGAAGCTCCCACTTCCACCCTACAAACAGTGTTTTCTTTGATGGGGTGCTGTGCTCCTTGAGTTTCAGCAGCTATCCACTTTCTATCCACTCTCCAGCTGGTTCAAAGCAAAGTTGTTGAGGGTATCCTGCTCTTCCAATCACACACTTGATTTTGCAATATTGCTCACATGGTCCTGCGTGTAATTCACAGACCACCTCCTGGTTGCCCACGTGCACATGCAATTAATTTCTTGCTTGAAGAGAAACTAATCTTTACCATCCAGTCCTTCATGCACATCCTTAGCATGGCATCCATTAACACCTCCATTCAAATCCACACAACAGCCAGTCAGATGTGTACATTTAAAGCACATCCATATGGACTTGCAAGATTTTGGCCTGTTTCAGTTGCCATTTCATGGCTGTTGAGCCCCCATAACTTGGCATATTTAGAAAACATCTGGTGTAGTTAACAGTCCATATTCCTATTCCCCCCTCCTGCCTTCTTTTTTCTGTTTTCCCTCAAAGACATGACAGCATCGAGTGCAAATGGAAGCAATATGCTGCATATGTGCAGAACCTAATAGATTCTGTCTCAGCCTGATATATATGTGAAACTGAATCAATACATCTTTAAACCCATAAGATCTGCAGATGTCATTTATAGACTTGTAAATTACAAACTTTTACTGTCTTATTTCTACAGTTGATGATTGTAAAATATAAAAGTGTGCATTATCACTGTGTAATAGCACAAGCTTTGGAAACACAGTGCTATGGAAGGGAGCATATATTGAAAACGAGAGTATTCAGGGGAGCCTTATAATGCAATTTTAAGCTCTACAGTTGACTGTATAATAAAACTGTAAAGCCAAATATGAAACAATGTTTGCTAATAACAGGCAAATGAAAATGGTATCGAATTCCCAGGGCTTCAGAAACCAGCAAGAAAAAAAACCCAGATACATAGAGGACATTTAATTAAGGCTAAAGACTATTAGAGTCATGCTAGGGCATCTGGTCACTCTACATTAAACTGAACTCTACTGTGAATAATAAAATATGTAAGATTGACATAAAAATAACTTAAAGGCAGCATTGCAAGCTGACAGGAACAAGGAAGTATGAGTTAAGGGCCCCACTCCCCCCTTTAAATCACAGGCCTATGGCTGAAGTACATTGCAGCCACCCTCAGTGACAGCATTTAATGGCCAGAGCAAGAGCAGAGATCCAAATGGCCAGAAAACACTTCCAAAACATGGAATTTTGCAGAGATCAAACAGGACTGCTCTGCCTTCTTGAGCAGCTCCAGCCCAGTGCACTTCCCAGCAGTTTGTTTTGCTCACAGCTTTCCAGCATGGCAAGTGTGGCACACTTGTGTGGTCTAGAAGGTGTGTGCAATCCCCACACCTGCTAGACCACAGCCTGGTGGCTGCATGAGCATCCCCCACACTGCTGCAGGTTGTGCACACCAGCCAGGAGTAAAAGCCTCCCTGGTTTTTACCCAACTTTTAGCATATTTTAGTCCCATTATGAATACTTTTGATGCCTACTGAACTGATGATGGGTCAACATCCCAAAGATATTCTGTGCCTTAGAATATTGTGGAAATAAGAGGTAGGCATGACTCATGTCCCCCGAGGGGCAGGCTGAGGCAGGGAATCCATGAAAGGAACTGCTGCAGATGCCCAAGCTCTGCAAACAGCTTCAGCCACAGTTTGTGCCTTACTGGGCAGCAGCAAACCCACTGTGCAGCCCCACTTTTGCCCCCAAATGGACACCTACTCATCTGAATATTTCTTCTTGCAGGAGTAGACACTGGTGTGTGAAAGGGGTGCCCTCATACTGCTGCTTTAGCATCAAATTCAATTAAGAAGGCTGTCAGCCATGACATGGGGAACCAGGCTTCATTAGTTCCTATGCTCACAGCCCTATTGCTCTGGACAGTGCAAAACCAGCTTTTATAAAGCTTTTTGCTATTTCTTCTCAGTACTATCAAGTTTACCCACTGCACTGTACAGAGGGGATCACTGCAATGCTGTTTTATACAAATATTATTTAGAAAAGATACTACAATTTCTTATTTAGAAAAAATATATATATATCAAGGGCAAACAGTAGAAATTCTTTATTATTGGCAATTCTTGGTGCATAACCTGATTCTTTCTCTACATTAAAAACATCACAGCCCAGGGTCAGACCCCTTCCCTGCAGTTCATCCACAGGGGACCCTCCTGGACTGTGATGATCTACTGAAAAATGGATTTGCAAATGATGCTGAGGCACAGAGGAGTCACATAGCTTTGCAGTTTGTACGTGTTGCAGGACATGGTGCCATCTGAAGAGGAAAAAATGGTGATGAGAGCCCAAAGTCATTTCAGAGGTCTTGGTTCTACCAAGCCTCAGGTAGATTCCTATTCCTGCCTACAATCAATGCAAGATCAAAATATCATTTTCTTACGAACCAGGGAGGAATTACAACTCTTACTAACCTCACTTGCATGGAAGAATTAGAAACAAACAAACAAACCAACCCCAAACACCAAAAGCCAGCAATTATAAGTTTGGTATTTGCTCACTTCCTGAGTAATACCTATGAGAATCTCTTTTTTTTTTTTTTAATTTGCCTTCAGTTTTCAAGAGTGTAGCTTGATCATACCTTCTCTGTGACAACACTCAGAGTCTTATATTTCCACTTGTCTCCAACATCTGGAGCAGCATTTGAAAAATTAAGTACTGTGTGACCTGCTATAAAATCATTACCTCCCATGCATACACGTGCCCTTCACAGCAACTCCTCCCTCCATCTCTCTCCCCATCACTAATCTGCTCTGGGCTTCAAAACATTTTTTTTTTCTTTCTTTTCAAATATGCCATGCACGTGGCAGGTGAAAAAGAAAAAATAAATAGCAGAATTTGAGTGAAGAGACAGAGGCGACAGTGTGAAATGTTCTGAGGAGATAGGAGATCAAAAAAAGGTTTCATTCACACATCCCTTAAAGGTCTATTCATATATATAATGGTCTCATCATAGCCTGGAATCACTTTGCAGGAGAGCTCAGTGTGTGTGTGTTTTTATCAGCCAGCTTCCAAAAGCACATGCCTTTAGGAGGGGCAGCCAGCATGGCAGCCTGGGGATGGTGGCAGGAGATTCCACATCCCAGGCAGCCATACATATGTTAAAACTAGTGCACAGCCCCCAAATTCTAACTTGAAGGCAATGCTCCAAACCCCACAGATGAAATCCTGTATTACTGAACTCAGAAGAAAACTTTCACTGAGGCAATGAGGTGCCATCCTGGAGCCCCAGGAGTGCTAAACCAAGTCCACCTGTCCTGAAATAAAAGAACAAATACATTACCGTTTTAAGCAAGTCTCAGTGGGCTTAGGAAGGTCTGGCTCACAATTTGTTTAGCACCTCAGTTTGACAATATTACCCAAAAACATAATGTTGATGTCAACATGTCACAAATATTCATGAGAGAAATAAAAGCAAGCAACAGGGTATCTGCTTTAGCTTCAGAAAATGGACAAAGCTACAGGAGTATTTGAGCTTAAGCAAGCATTGCTGACATCAGAATCCACACTGAGACTTCGTAAATAGGTTTGTGTAAGGGAAGATCAGCATCACTCAGCATTAACTCCTCCTCTACAGCATGCAATTAGCAGGGAAAAAAACACTTGCAACTGAACTGCAAGACACAAATGGTTTTACCCTGAAAGCAACACCCCCTACCCTTTTTTCCCCCCTCTAGATATCTGGGCTGTTTTATCTTTGCCTGGAATGTCAGGTTTGAAGTGGCTGCTTTAATCTCTCCTGCCCACCAAGCCTTCTGCAGACCCAGCCTGCTCTCAGCTCCAGCCTGACAGCCTGACTCCTCTGGCTTTGGTGAAATTTAATTTGGCTGTCAGTCCTCCAGAGAAGACCCACAGTCCTGCAGCTGAGTTGGCTCTGCAGGACTGATGGGAATAAAAAAAAAAGTAGTTAAAAACTGCTTTTTGTGATTGAAGTCAGCAGATCTAACTGTGCACGGAGGCAGTGGATGTGTTGAGTAAGAGCAATTTTAAATGGGGACTTCTCAAAGTGGGATTTTACTGGGAGTTTGACAGCATGCCAGTTTGGTGAGCTCTCAACCCTGAGACCATCCCCCTAATATTAATTGTCTGCTTTCCAAAATGCTACCCTTAACATTTTTCTCAGTGCTAGCAGAGGTAGTAAGAAAGGGCCAGTACCTCCAATAAATATCAATTTCCTCTTACTTCTGAGGTAATCTAATCCATACAGATACATTTCAAGGTCTGTCAAAGTTATTCAGGCTCATTTCACAGCAGCTCTAACACCCTCTGCTCTGGAGTTTCACCAAGATGTACTATCAAACAAAGCACTAGCAAATGGAGTTACCTGGTCTGTGCTAATAATGCCTCTTCTAATAAGAGGCATTATTGGATAAAGCTGTGATATTTTTAGGAAATTAAACTAAAATATAAAAAACACTAAGAAAATAAGAAGATACTAAACACAAAAATCACATTCTGTACCAACGGCTGCAAGTGTCAGCAGATCCTACTCCAAAAACACCACCCATTATGCAACCCAGGAAACACAACCACAGGACCAGTGGCTTAGAAATTGGAACCAGCTAATCCCAGCTCACTAACAGCCTCTCTCTGGTGTGCAGAAAATGCTGCTTCATCTTTTCCTAGCAGGTTGCCAACCCTCAGCTTGTAACATCCTTGGGGGTCTGTGTTGCAATGGGTCAAATTTGAACATCTCTGCCCTTAAAATACAAGTTTCTCTTGGGCTCAGTGTTGCCAGGCTTGCAGGAACAGCTTCCTCACCTGGGTCTTCCCACCAGCCACAGCAGGATGGCACCAGCAGTTTGCTGCCCTGTCCTCCAGCCTGCAGGGTGCCCTCTTGTTCCCCATCCCTGACCCACCTCATCCTCCCAGCAGGTATCCCAGCCCAAGTTAGCAGAGAACTGTCTTCATATGGATTCAACCAGAGCCACCTCCTGCTGAAGCAGTCTGCAGAGCAGGGTGAGCAGCCCTGACTTCATGGGCAGCTGTGCAGCCATGTCACTGCTCTGGGTGATGTTGGAGCCCATGGCAGATGTGCTGCTGGAAGAGGGAGAAATCTCCTCAGCTCTTACAGTAAATTTAAATTAGGGCTATGTCTGTAATAGCAAAGGGGTTCCCAGCCTGCATCAGAGACAATCTCCAACTCCAGGAACTGAATACAAATGCCATCATAAAACAAACAATAACGGCCACATTTCCATCCCAACATGAGAACACTAGATTTGGCTTGCAGAGGAATTGCCCTTTCTTACAAAGTGTTTTCTTCACTAGAAGACCCAAGGAGGTAAGTGGAAAAATCATGCTTCATTGAAATAAATACTAAAAAAACCCCACTACAATGACAATAGAATGGCCTGAACTTCCCAACTGTTATCCTCAATCACACTGGGACAGCCACATGCAGCTCTTGCTGGGCTCCAAGAGCAACACCTCCCATGCAAGTGTAGCTCCTGCTGGGGCTTAGAGAACTCCTTCCATCTCAGGTGCTTGTTTGCTCCCTGCCTGAGCCACATCTCAGCTGGGACCAGGCCTGGCTGGGGTCTGTGCTGATCAGGGTCTGGCAAACTGGGATGCTCCATATTCAGACACCACAGCTGCACCTCTGGCTGGTGATCACTGCCACAGCTCAGTGCCCATCCCAGGGCAGCACTGCTCCTGCTGCTCCTGCAAAGCCAAGGGAACCAGCTGCCCCCACCATTCTCTTCAACACTGCTCCATGCAAAGCAGCTGCCCAGGATTTCCAGCATCTCTGACCTGTAACTGCCTTCAGTCTGATCCCTGGTGGCAAGATCCCTAGACAAACCATGCTATTTTCCTCCCACTTCTCTGCATTTTCTCTTTTTTTTTACTACAGAATTTTTAGAGTCACTTTTTTTTAGTTTTCCAAAATGTAAGACCAAACTAAATAAACCATTTTAACAATAGTGACTAAAACACTGAAGCCACTCCCAGCATTTCCACTGGCTGACCTTTGCAGTGTAATGAAATGCAATTTGAAAAAGCATTTGATTCTCCTTGTTAAGTTCATTTTTTTTAAGAAAAGTAGTGCCACCAGTTTTTACTTTAAAAGCCTCTAAGCCTTTCTACTTAATGTTTTAGAGGGAGAAAATGAGTAAACACAGCTGTCTGTAGGAACAAATCATCAAAGAGCCTGAACTGTAAATTGTCCCAACCCAGAATGCATCCTTCAGCAGGGCTTGTAATTGATGCAAGCTATTCACAGCAGCAAATAGCAAAGTCTTGCCACTTACATGAAGCTTTTGCCATTTCAGATCTACACTGGCATTATAATCCTAAAGAGTAAGTGCTGACATGGACTGACAGAGCAACAGTTATCCCAGGGTTTTGCTCTGATTCCAGTTGCATAAGAAAGAAAAGATGGCAATTCTGGCTTTCAACATGAGTCCCAGCAGTTCAGGGCACTATTATTAATGACATTATCATTAATGACATTATCATGTCACCCTGCAGGGAGTGACTCCAGGGTTAGGCTCACTCCCAGAGGCTTCAGCACGTGCAAGGGGTTGGGCTAAGCAAAACATCCCCAAAACAACCAACCTCAGCCAAGTTCAGCTTCAGCTTGGTGTCAATTCATGTTAAAAAGTAAAAACCACCCATTTTCTTTTCACCCTCTTGAGCTCTGACTCAGCAATTTCCACTATATTCTCAGCAGGGATGAACATAACAATTAGTGTTGGTCAGTAATAGAGTAGCAATATTAATGTGGAAATACAGGAAGAGTTTGGGGAGCATGTAAACCACAAGACTTTGTAATTCTCTTCTGGATGGGACTGCTGTAAAAGCCTTGATCAGAGTGGAGTCAGGAGTTAACAGAAGTGTGATGTGCCAAAATTCCCAGACCTTCAAAAAAAAGGGGAAAAAGCTGTCACAGCTTTGTACTGTGGCTAAAGACTACAATAAATGGAGAAACATCTAGACAAGAACATTTTCAATGCACGTTGCAGGATCCCTGAGTGTTGCCAAAAATGCCAAATCTTTCATTACAGAAAAATTTCCAGCTGCCTCACTTGAAAATGAATTGTTTCCTGCCACTAAGGCAAAGCTGTTGCATGCCAAAGGAAGAAAAAAAAAACAAAAAAAAAAAGACCAAATAAAATCTGCTGCCTCTCATTAGATCAAAGGTTGGCAGCAGAGATAAACCACCACACAAAACGACTTTTACTCAAAAGAGCAATTGACTACAAAGTCATTTGTCACTTCTAATAATGCTACAGTTGGAAAATGATGGTAATGGAAATCAAGCTACCCTAATGGCAATAAAATATTTGTAAACTCAACTTGTTCATTCTGACTATAAAAAAAAAAAGACATTGAAATAATTTAACTGCAGAGAATAAAAATTGAAATAGGTCTGTAATTACAGATTTTCAGCATCTTCTTCTTTATGAAAAGAACTAACTGCTGATGACTCCCAGCACCTTACTCTTCTAAACAAGAGAGTAGAAATAAGCAGCAGATGTACAGAAAAGGGGCCTGCAGCAGCATTTCAGAAGTGATGCACACACTTCTTCCCAGTTCTCCTTCTCATTAGGAGCATGCCAAGTGCCATAGCTCATTAACCCCGTGAGCCTCTGTGCCAATGAACAGCACTGAGCCAAGAGGAGGGACACAGTGCTATTGAGGTCACTACATCTCTAAATCCTACTCATCACCATCAAGGCAAACACTGAAGGATTGTTGGTGACTTTGATAAGCTAGCATGCTAGCAAAATTAATATTCGTGTGGCCTGATATGGCTTTCCTAGGCCAGACAACCTGCCTTTCCAGCTTTGAGGACTACCAGGCAAGGATTGCAGGAAATTTATCATTTTTCTCTAAGCCTCCTAGGTTTCTTTGAATTCTGTTTTGGACCATTTTCTAATGATTTGCCTTGAACATTTCACATGAAGCAAGTTCCAGGGCCCTCAGCTGGAAAACATGCCAGTTCCAAAGGAAAGACCAGAGGGAGTTGGAGAGTGCCTGGATAGCCTGACTCATCCTTGCATTCCTCTTGCTGCTGTTGCAGATAGTATTTTATTTTAGACTAGAGCCATGTGAGTTCCTCCACTACAGCTAGATCTAGAAGAGTCAAATCTATTCCATTTCAGAACAACTCCATTGAATCTCAGAATTCTGCATGTGCCTTTCACCTAAGCTGGGTCTAAACCATGAATCAGTGACTAACTTATCTCAGGGGCATCACTCCCTCAGGGCCACTATATGTGATAAACAAAGATGGATTTTGGAACTGCTTGTTGGGGTTTTTTTGTTATTAAAAAGGCTGTGATTAGCACTGTACTGTCAATATTCCTGGCACTGAGGGGGGAACCCAGAGTAGCAGCTCCTAAACACCTTTGGTTGTTTTGGAGGTTTGTTTTTTTTTTTCCTCTGTGACTGCAGAAAATCCCAGCAATCCCTGGAATGGAAACAGTGATATGCCAGCTCCAACAACTCATAACCCTAATTCACCTCAAAAAATTAAACCCTTTGATCAATTTTACAGAAAAAAAAAAAAAATTCGCATGCTCTGGAATAAAATCTAAGTGATATTTCAAGATATGCAAGATGCAAAATGCACCCCATCAATCATACCAAATCTAACATACAATTCACAAGTGTCAACACACCCTGTTCAATTTTCTTGTGCAAAGCTTAGTATTTATTCATGTCCTCGAAGCTCCTAAGTGATATGGTCATATGAATTTATCCCAAGTGACTGGGGAAAATTTGGTCAATAACATGCTAAACATCAATTTCAGTCTCTGACAAAACAATGCATGAATCCAAGATTCTGAGACTCAAATGTACTAGATACCAAAGCAACTAATCAGCTCTGGCCACTCATGGTAGCTTGAGGAACACACTCAATTATAGCCCAAGAGTCACAACTTTGACACAGGAAAAATAATAAATAAATGCTTTCACTAGTCATAGGAGAAGAAACAATCTATTATCACACAAAACATCCTGATTTTGTCATGGGACTGACTGGAGCAATGAAGCTCAGAGGGGCAGAAGTGGCTACAGCCCAGTGTTTCTCAGCCTGATGCTTCACAACGTTCACAGTGCTACCAGGGACACTCCAAGCCAAGCAGAAGAAAACCCAGTAATTCCAGAGTCATTGGCTCAGTGCAGAAGTTTCTCAGTGCTGATGCTGGAGGCCCAGAGAAGTGTCTGGCACACACCAAGGAATAAAACAGTCCAAAATTAAATGATAGGCCAAAATATTAATTTTTAAGAATTAATTTTTAAAGAAGCTATATATAAGCATATATCAGGCACAGAATACTGCTGCAAACACACCTCAGAGCCTGCTGTCAGTCTCTGATGATGGACTGCTGTGATGTATGGTTTGTTTTCCTCTTCTAGAGAGCCAGAGGACCTATGCTCAGTGTTCATCAGTTTGTCTCTTTCCAGTCCCTAAAATAATGTACATATAGGAGAGGAGACTGAATGAAGTGCTTCACAGAGCCTTGTTTTCATCTATAACCTGAATGAGCTCTGCATGAGTGGAATCATTTACTGCTTGTTTAACTTTGCAAGTGCTTTGAAAGACCTCTTCTAACACTGACTTTGTTTTTCCTCTGATACTTGGTCTGCCTGAAGCTGCTTCCTTCTGCTCATCCACAAGAGGGGACGTGGTCTCCTGGGTGGACAGCAGCAAGAATTCAGAGGTTTTGGCTTTTCCCTGCAGGCTGGGCTCTGAGACTTGCCCCGTCCCCCTGCCTGTGGCTGCTAAGAGCTGCCTGCTTCCAGATGATACTCCTGGCAAAATGTGTGGTCCCACTTCTTATCAATAAAGCCCTTCCCAAACTGTGATTGTCCATGAGCAAGAACTTTTGTCTTCTTTTCCCTCCCTGCTCTCAGCTTTGATGTATCAGAAACACATGGAAAAAAAAAAATAAATGTCGCTCACAGAGTCACTGGTTTGGGTCCAAGAATGGCCATTCTCAGCAATAGAGACTATTTTTAAAATAAAAAAAAACCTTCTTTGTGTCCATTACAACTCTCAGAGTTTGCTCTTGACTTACAATTCCTATTAACAGGTCAAATACTCAGCTCTAGCAGCTTCACCACCAATCTCCTACACACACTGTTCTTCCCTTTTCATTCTTCCTCATTTACCCCATTAGCATTCTGCTAATTAAACACCAAAAGTGCCTTTAGTTTCTTCAGAAAAACATAATTCTGCTTAACCCTTGATTTATACTTGTACCTCCACAGGCTGTTTCAGTGAGATTAGAGCTTGCACACAGTTTTGTTTTGGTTTTTTTTCCTTTCTTTGTAGATATTATTGTGAGGAAATGTTGCAGTATAACTAATAATAATATTAACTAATATAACTATATAATATATATATATTATATTTTATTATATACTTATATATTTTACCTATTATATATTTATATTATATA
>VYZU01014792.1:0-39052 GCA_013401355.1 Ceyx cyanopectus | reverse complement strand
ATTATATATATATATATATATATATATATATATAGTAATATATATATATACTAATAATATCAGATCTGCTGTCTGCCATTTATACTGGAGTTTTGCCCAGCATAGTTTGACTGCTGAGATAGTTAATAGTCTTTAGTAACCATGATTCCCTGACTGTGAACTTCAAAGACAGCAGTAGTTTTATATTCTTTCTGTGACTTGAGGTAGTAGATAGTTATTATAATATTACATGATTTGGAAGTTAGGGGCTATCTGGGAACCATTAATTGAAGCTGGCTAGAGGGGCTCCACCAAATCTGCCTTGAGCCAAGCCTTGTATGGGGAAAGGATTACATGATTTTTTTTCTAATTTCCTCTCCATTTCCAGCTGCACTCTGTCAAATTCAAATTACTGCATTATCCAACTTATGGTGTAACACATTACTGCATTATACAGCCTGTCCCAGAACCATCCAGTGCTTAACTGCTTCCATCTGAGGGCTTACACAGCTCCTGCTCTGTGCCTCTTCATTTTAAAATACAAAGCAGATGTTCTATAATAATGTGATAAACAACAATTAGAGCACCTCTCAGAAGCCTTGATAAGAGTATAAGATTTCCTTGATAAGAAATAAGACTCTATGGGTTGAGATAAGCACAGTTAAAAAAACCAAAACAAACCAAAACACCACAGAGAAGAAAACAACAGTAGCAATGCCAGTGCTAATGACATGAGACATAAAACCAGTGGCAGACACTGGGAGCTCAAACCTGTGCACAAGATGCCACTTTCCCAGCTCTGGCCACACTGAAACAGGTTGAAAACAAGCACATCCATGCCAGGCAAATTTCCCCCACACCCCTTATATAGTAGGAGTGATATCAGCAGGGTGTAGAACATGCAATTGGCTGCTCCAGCTGCTGATCCTGACTGTGGCCCCTCCCAGCAGCTGCTTGTGATAATTCAACTGGACCTAGCCCAGGTTACCAGTGCTGCTCCTTGGCTCTCCATTCTCTCTGTCTCAAACCCTTCTGCAAGAATGATTGAATGATTTTTAATTGACAAATCCGTGAAAAAATAAGAATTTTTAGGTTGCTCATTCATTAAGTCCAATTTTATTTCAGCGTGGTCTAAGAAGATTAAGTATTGGTATGAAAAATGGGTCAGATGTTTACAGACTTTAATAAAACTATTTGAAACATTTTAGATCTATATATCATTGGTCAATGAGCTGTTAATCTCCATAACTCTAAAAAACACTCACAGCCTTTGGCTTCCAGAAGTCTCAATAGCATTGCTTTGCTGAGCTCTGAGCAACAGAATCTAGGCATCCTCTGGTCTAAAATTCCAATGTCCCTCATCCCCCTCTGAGTTTCTTTTTTTTAAATAAGAGAGCTAAGGAGGTACATGGTGAATAGTCACACAGCAGTGAACAGTGTATGGAACTCTCTAAAGAAGAAAAGGCAAAAAAAGGCTTCTTATTGCAAGAAGCTCTCAATGTTTCTAAAGGCATCTTGAGATAAAATCAGATTTATATAAATGCATTAGTTGACTTTCACTCCCATTTTATTCAACAGACACAGACTACTGCCCTTCTACAGTTGCCCCATGTCTGTTCTTCTGATCTATGTACATTTCTACCTCAAACATGAGAAATTAAGTTAACAGTTACTCACCAGTTTATCAAGTTTTTCATCCCCCTAAAGAATAGCACCACATAACTCAGGTGACCAGGCAAAAAAAACACCAAAACCCAAATATTAGACATAGTGTTTGATTTATAGCACATCCAACAGATGCAGATTTTTAGATTCTTAGAACTATGATAAGTAACGACTGAAGGCACAAATATCACATTTTTATATGTGATATTGTATTATAAAATATTCACAGTTTGTGAAGCATTTTTAAGAGGAGGAAAAGAAAAAACCAGCTACATCTGTTAAGAGTGCAGCCAGCCCTTTCACATATGTTGTCACCAAAGCAGAATTTCCCTTTCTTACACCTTTCATGAGACTCAACACCCAAGTTTTGCTCACCATTTAACAAATTCCTCATAGGCTTCTTCATCTGGAAGACTGTTGCTACTTATTTTCCCAGTGCATTGGAAACAATCCAGTAGCTGCGTTTTTTCCAAGATATTTCAAACAAAACAAACAAAACAAAAATGGAAACAAAAACCAACACACACAAAATCAACATAATTACTTCACCTATTTACCAAAACCCAAAGGAAGTATTTCAAATGTATAATTTATTGAAGCAAAATGAAAAAAAAAAATCAAAGCAGCACATTATACTCTTAGAAAGAATTTTTCAGCTCTTTTCTTAGATGGATTCATCAAAGACACATCAAGGGGCTTTCAGAGAAGTTATAGGACTTTTTGGTATTATCCTAGTAAAAGTCAATTTTCTCTCTGTTTGCATTTGATTTACTGTAGCCCTTAGGGTTTTTGATGCACAATTTTAATTCTCTGGAGAAAGCACAGCCATTTAAATAACCTAAATAGGACTAATAAGTTTCCATAGTCTTACCTGTTTGGTTTTTTTCTTGTTCATAAGAATCTGAATAAAATCTGCACAAATATTTCCTCGGTCTTTCTTTAAGGCAAGAGGCAGTAAAAGGTGAATGCCAAAGGCAGCAGGGGATGAGAGGTGTCAATGGCTTTGCAATCACCTCTGCTGAGTTCCTAATCACCAGTGGGTCTGATCAGTGGAGAACATGAGGTGAGGAGCCAAGAGAGGTCACTGAGCAGAAAATACAAACTGATTCACACTGCTTTGCACTGAAGGGAAAAAAAAAAAAAAACCAGAACAAAAACAAACCCCAAAGCAGCAAAACAGGAGTTTCCCAGGCTTGGTCAGGGAGCACCCAATCATCCTAACTCACTGTCAGTAGCAGGAGTTTCAGGCAGGGTTGTGACTGCATCACCATCCCAGCTCACTGTGCCAGAACCAGGAGAAGAAAATGACAGATCTCCAATTCACAGCAGTTGTGGCCAAAAGAAAAAAAAATAATAAATATTAATTAAATATATTTATATATAAAATTAATATGTTAATAAATATATTAATATATTTATATTAACGGTAGGCACAGGATTTGCTCTACATTCCTAGATAAACCTGGGTGACTTCAAGATGTCTTCACTTGTGCTGTTAAAGGCTAGATTTATCATGATCTATATTTATCATGATCTGTGGCAAATTCAGATACAACTGCAAGGATACTTACCCCTGGATTGCTCTTACCTCACCATGTTTCAAGGAACACATTGACATGTAAAGGCACCTAGCACCTAAATGTGTGTTTATCAACACACTATTTAGGCAGTACTGTTATTTTTTTCCCAGATAAAAGTTGCACATTTCCTTCACAGTGTTTCCACTGCTTGTATGACTGCTAAAATGATATATTCAGGATAATGAAGTTTCTAGTGGTTTTGAAATGTTATTTAAATGCAGATTTCAGAAGTACTATTTGTAACCTCTGTTAGGTCTGCAGAGAAAGCACAATTTCCAAGAGGTTTATACCAGCATAAAGAGTTTTGTTCCATTCAGAGCAAAAATTTGCCACTCTTTTGACTGGTTACCCATAAACCACTGAACAAGCTGAAAAGTAATCTGCAGCACAATAAACTGAGGCACAGCAAAGTCCCTCAGTTCCATGTGAACCTTAAGTCCCTTTAAGGTTGTTCTTCTCTCATTTCCCAGCATTACCCTTTGAGTTTGTAGGAAAATTTCCACCCCCAATTTGGTTTTAACCCAACCCAGTGAAGTGTTCTAGTTAAAACCCTTGAAACAACTGGGTCTTATTTTTATAAGAAGAAAAATAGCCCTGAGCACATGCAGTGGAGCCAGAGCAAGCACCAGAGCAGCATCTCTTGGGGGGCTGGACTAGATGATCTTCTAGGTCCCTTCCAACCCCTAATATCTATGATTCTATGATGATTCTATGATCTCTGGCTCTAATACTGTATTCCTCTGGGGCTCAACTCCCCTCTCTCTGCTTCCATTGCCTATGTCTGGTGGGGAATTCACTGTGAGTTTGGTATTTAGTGCTCAGGCACTTCCTAACTGTGCTAAATCTTGCTGTCTACCATGTAAGAAAGACTCTGAATCACAGAAAGGCTGAAGTTGGAAGGGATGTCTGGAGGTCAGCTGGTCCACCACCCCTGCTCCAACAGGGCCACCACGTTCCAAAGGGTGCTGAATATCTCCAAAGAAAGAGAATCCCCCTTCTCTAGGCAGGCTGTGCCAGTGCACAATCACCAACACAGAAAGTGGTTCCTGGTGTTCAGAGGGAAATGCTTGTCCTTCACTTTTTGCTGTCACCTCTGCTCCTGTCACTGGGCACCAGTGAAAAGCTCCTGGTTTTGTTCTCTTTGTACCCTCCCTTCAGGTATTTACACACATTGATGAGATGTCCCCATCTTACAGCCCCAGCTCTCAGCCTTTCCAAGGACATAGCTCCAGCAACTGAATAACTTTTGTGCCCTTTCACTGCACTTTCTTTGGCAGCTCCACGTCTCTCTTGTACCTGGGAGCCCAAAACTGGATGAACACCTATAAACAGCTCAGAAAAGGAAATAAAACCAAACCCCCAAACATAATCATTTAAAAAACACCCCAAAAAAACCAAAAAACCAAACACCACTAAAATCTTCCCCTAGAGTTAGAGATTTCAGAAGTCTACTACCAAGAACAAACCAAGGGTGATGCTTGATCACAATTTTTAGGGACCAAACTAGGGAACACTTTATTAAAGTGCTTGTCAGTGCATCAAACAAAGGTGTAAGAAGACCAAGTGACCCAATTTGAAAGGAGACAGAAGAGAAATGAAGTGCAGTGCAATTATTTGTTTAACAATGGCAGCAATTATCTGCTGGAAAAATTACCAGGTGTTCTGGTTGATTCTCTGTAGCTGATGATTAAATCAAGATTGGATTTTTTTGTCTTCTTTGAAGTCTTGTTTTAGTTCATATAAAAAGTCCCAGGGCCTGTGTCATGCAGTGTCAGACAAAATGATCACAAAGCACTTTCTGGCTCTATCATCTTCTCTTTTATATGAGGTGACATTTGCTGTTCTGATGATTAGGCAATTAACATTGCAAAATACCCAAAAATGCCTAAAATTCAGCAGTGCTGGATGCCTTGAGTTAATCTTTGCCTCGATCTCAGAACAAAGCTCTGAAAACAAAATCACCACTTGTACCTGTCTCTCAACAAGCCATGCACAAAAAAAAAGGAGAATTTGGTAGCTTAAATGACAGTTTGGTGCATCCAGTCTGTGTCAGTCATGTGGTATTCAGCAGCCAAACACAGGCTGATCAAATCTCTCTGCACCTGGCCACGATCAAGTGTGGCAGCCAGATTTGATTATGAAGAAACTGAACCACCTCTAAAGAGAAAAGTGTTGTGGAGTTCTTTACCCTAGCATAACTGCTCAGAGTGGAGAGGTTTGCATTGACTCTGGAGAGGATTCCTTTAACAATATTTCTTTGAATATAGCTAGGAGCTGGAGTAAATTGACTAGCAGAGGTCAAGTTGCTGCAGCAGGGATGTGTTTGGCTGCTAGAGAGAGTCTACCAGGCATGCCAGGCAAGAGCAGCTTTTCTGAAATAGCCTTGGCAAGAGGTTTCTGAGGGAGACATTCCCTTGAAAGCAAAGTGTTCTGAAGCCACTGACCAAGGTATGCCATGGGAGGACAGGAAGGCATTAGAAAATAAAATACAAAATGTTCATCATCCGCAACAAATTCAATCACTTTTCTGTATAGAAATTAATAATTCCGTGCCATGCTGAGCACAAGACTGTGACTCTTTGTGGACAGGTGTTGAACTGAAGCAATAAGGAAAGCAGCATGCTGTTTGTCAGTCTACTGCAGCCCTCATGGCAGCCAAAATAAGCTTTAGGGAAGTTCATGCCTCATTTTCAGTCATGGCTGCTATTAAGAGCTGGAGAAGAAGGACATATCCAGAAGCAGAGCACTGTGGCGAGGTCTGGATGTCTCATGACCTGCATACCAAGACTGTCACCTCCAAGTTGACACCAAAATGAGAAGCTTCAGAGACAACATGGATTTAATTTACACACATGATGTGTATTGTTCCCAAAGCCATAGTCAATCTCATCTGTTTTTAATTTTTATTTAAAAATTGCAGAAAAGGGTAACAAAAGATTTTGGAATTAAAATTTAAACTGTGTTTGTTCATAAGCCAAGCAAACAGCAGAATTACTTATTGTGCCCCAAACCTGCTGCTAATCAGCACATCCATATATCTATGCCCTTTCTTCTCATACACACCATCAACTCTTCTCCCTCCTGCTCTTGGCATCACCTGTCTTACCTGCTCCATTACACCTGCTGGAAATTTTTGTAAAGGAAAGCTTGAAAAATGCTGAAATTTAAAAAAAATAAATATGTTTCGCTAATATACTAAGTCTTTAAGATGAACACTCTGGAAGTACATCTCATCCTGGGCTGAGCTACAGTATATTTCAACAATTAAAGCATTCAGAAAGCACAGACAACAACAAAAAATCACACAGACATACACACAGCATATGCAAATATGTATAAATATATGACAGGTAACAACTGATGTCTGAAAAAGGGGCACTGAGCCTCAAGTCTCAATCGCAGCATTATTTTTGTAAGGACCAAAGGTCAAATTTACAAGGCACAAAGGGCATTTAGTTGAATTTAGTTCATATTCAGGGGGCACTGGGTATAAAACTTTTTGCCATTGAAAAAGCTTTTCTCATTTTCCTTTTCCACTCTAATAGGCTTTTTCTGTGAATGCTGGAAGTGTAGAGACAGGAACTAAAATAATCTGAGGTGCACACACTCCTAGCAGATGTAGGTAAATCAGGGTGGCCAGTCCATTTGCAGAAAGCCTGTCACACCCTGGGGAACAGCCGTGGCAACCCAAGACCTTCTTGCCATTTCTGTGTGCAGCACTGGCTCATATCCAGCTCAGACAGAGCAGCTGAAAGACATTGCTCTCTGATGTTGTTTAAAAGCCTAAATGAAATGAAATACTAGTCTGAGTCCATTTCCCAGCCAGCAAAAGTGTCAAAAAGCCACCATCAGAGCTGGCTCTAATTGACAGTCCCAGTGGGGAAGGGAGCAAACAGGCAGGGAGAAGCAATATTCTGCCTCCTGCTCTGCTTGGTGCTAAACTTTCTGCAGCAGTGGCTCCAACTTTTGGGGCACTGAATTTCAGTGGCTTCCCACCCACATCCAACCCCCCCCGCCCACTCAAATACAGATAACCAGACACTTCACTGAGACTCTCTGCCTCTTTCTGCTCCCTGGCTGTTGCTGTGTAAGTCCCACCATGGATCTATATTCTTGACTGAATATATGCAACTTCCAACACTTGATCCCCTCCAGAGTTGTGGCCATTCTGGCCTCAAACCTGCCATGGCTGCATTTCAGTGTATTTATCCTTTTCACTACCTACAGAAGCATATGGCTTAGTGGAGCAGAGAGTTATAGGGTCAAACATCACCAATTGTCCAGCTGAAACCTCACCTCCCCACAATGCTCTCCCAAGCCACTCCTTATTACAGCGAAACAAACACAAAATCAAGCCCAAAGCCTTGGAAGATTAGCTTGATAAAGTGACCATAAAATCAGATTATTCTGCCTAACTGGGCTTAATCAAAAGCTTTGTGAGAATTTTTGGCACGAGTAATACTGAAAAACTCGTGTCAAGTTAGTCCAGAAGGCATAAGTATTGCTGTAAGTAGTCCTGTAGTCAAGTTGCCAGCCCAGGAAACCTGGTTTTGGGTAATTGCCACAACACAGCTTTGCTCTGGGAAAACAGGCAAATCCCATTGATTGCAAGGAGGTCAGCATCTCAGTTTTATCCCTTTCTTTTCAGGCTTCACTCTGCAGAGTTACTCCATTCCGAGCACTTTAGGAGGGCAAAGCTGTTTAGAAAAGGTGTTGAGCTACAAGACTAATGAGGGAGGATGATTAGGTAGCAGTAGCAGCTAGAGAAAGCATTCTTTCCAGGGCTTATCTACAGCTCTCCATGAATGCACACTGCCCTGTGTGTCTGTGCTAAAACAAGCAGTTCAAGAGCTTGCAGGAAGAAACAGCTTCTTTTACAGCATCCATGGTGATGCGGTTTCTGGAGATTTCCTGGTAGTAGCAACAGAAAATAAACCCCCATGTTCATTTCCCCACTAATTTTCCTCCCAGAGCATTCAGAAGTATTTTTCTGCTGGTCTCCACAATTGAGTTTCCTCATCCCCCTTTCTTCTTTCCCTATCCTCTTTACTTATTTATATGTCATTACTTCCTTTATATTTTTGTCCTCTTTTTCACCTCCTGCTCTATAATTCACCGCAGTCTGCAGGGAAAATAAGTCAAAGCAGAAAACTTTATGTTTCAACAAGAGCACAGCAAGATTGGTTTCTCTCATCTCTTCTGAAAATGAGCTTGAAAACTCTGGTCTTGCTGCCAAACCCACACTCTCAACCAGCCCTTTCCACACAGCAGGAGACACAGTGCACTCAACAAGACCATTGCTGACAAAGGAAAGGGTAGAAACTTGTCAAACATGCTTTTAAAGATTTATTTTTTTTTCAGGAAGGGTCTGGGAGGCCATTTTAGACATCCTTCTTTTGTTAAAGGAAATGTGAAACTTGCCATCAGCAGCAGGTTGCTTTATAGGCAAGCAACAGGCCAAAAGCAGAAAGGTGCCTGGGTAGGGAAAAAACTAGACAAATAATTCCTGGACAACCCCTTAATAGAAATGCATCCTCAAATCCTGGTCAGTTAGTTTCAAGTAAACACCTTTGTAGTAAGGACTGTTTGTACAGATCATTTACAAACTTTTATTTGTAGAATAGTATTCCACTGTAAATTCAGTTTTATTAATAAGCTATATCATAACACTGCACATTAAAGTTCTACACAAAAAAAAAAAAAAAAGAGTGAAATTGCATAGGCTACCATCAGACTCCTCTCAAATTCATCCTTAGTTTATGTAGTACAACTCCTAATGTAGACATCAGGAAATAATATCCTTTTCTGACTAGTAAAAGAGTTCTCATTTTGCTTTTCTGCTTTCTTTCTATTACTGCAGACGGGACAGTTTTGCATGACAGCAAAGACTGGTGATGTGCAATACAGCAGCTGGTTCCAAAAATGTGATTTATCTGTTTACATCCCTGGCTTTAAAGTCCCACAGCAACCGGAAAAAAATCATAAAATCCCCAACTAAATTACCATACTGAAAAGTTCTACATAATCCTATTTATGCAGAAATACTTTCCTTACAGCATCTTGCAAAGTTCCTTCCCAGCTGCTAATGTTTTAATAAAATACCTTTATTATCATGGAGTGTGCTGGGAATTAGAACTTCTCTAACTGCAGGTTAGCAAGGTGCAAAAAACTATGCCCCTAAGAACCTTTCCAGCTCAGGTCTTTTTAGTATTTCTTTCGTTTTCAAAAGACTTTGGTTCATTTCAAGTTTTGCACCTGCTTCGATTACCCATTTAAAAGATATTTTCTTTATCCCAGCCAGACCAGAGGCCTGCTTTGCTGTACAATGCTCGGTGACAACACTTCCATCAGAATGCTTTAAGAGATGAGCACTTTCCCTTGCAGCAGAGAAGCAAACCATGACATGTTTCACATAGAAGGCTGCCTCAAAAAAAACAAAACAAAAAAAACCCTCACCTCATATTTTATCCAGCATCTTCTGAGTCTCATCAGATGAAATTAAAAAAGAAATTGGCTTCTTGAGAAGATAGATCAAACACCTTAAGGAACAGCTGCAATTTGTGTTTCTGAGAAATGAAAATTGAAAAGCAGACTAAAGTGGATATTGGGTGATTTATAAAACCCCTTTCTCCATTCCTTCTGAGTGTCAGTGCGTTCAGTAGATCATCAATAGCACCCTCTTTAACATGATTTTCCAAACACAATTAAATAGGCAACTCCCTGTGCTGCTTCCCCCCTGCCTCACCTAGGGCACAAGGATGTTCCAAGGAGCAAGGCAGGATGTAATGCAACGGGCACCAACTGCTCCAGCAGCTCGTGGCCAACAACATGAAATGTTGCTCTGCAACATGTTGTTATTGTAGTAACCTAACCCCTTGGAAAGTCTGTTGAGATCTATCAAGCCATTCAGCACTTAATCATAGCAGATCTGAATCACTGTGCCACTCACCAGCACGTGCATCACTTGCTGGCCCTGTGGATTTATGGCACGGGATGGAATTCTCCTGTATCAGCTCTTTGAGTTGATTGCAACCATGGGGTTTGAGAAGGAGAGATTTACACAACTGCTGGCAGTTTGAGTTGTGCCCTCAAGGAAGGAGTTGTGGACAGTCTCCCAATCTGCTGGTGTGCTTCAGCAACAGTTCCACGTCCCCCCTGCTCAGATTAATTACTGCTTCAATCTGCAAGCCCTGCACGCTAATGAGGAGCGTGGCAGCTGAAGCTCCATCAAGTTTCATTATGGCCTGCATGCTTAATTGTCTTCATCACTGGAAACAATCATTTTACACAATGCTTTCAAGATGGCAGGAATGCCATCATCACATTTCAGTGTTAGAGGCGTTTATAAGACAACAGAAATTGTTTGAAGAGGAACACACAGAGCATTGCTGTGTGGATTTAGTTGCCTAGTGCAGGTAGGAGATTTTTCTACTCCTCCTCTGTGTCTGTAGCCAAAGCAGGGTCAGAGTCCTTAATAAAAAGGATTTTATTTGTTCAGCTTAGCCTGGTGACACTGGCACAGTGGGTCAAGTGCGTGGTATCTGACTGTAATTGCAGATATTAATGAAGCTTTTAAAGGGATTCCAAAATTACACTAAATGTCCACACTGGCTAAAAACTCATTTTGTTCTCATATAAACATGCCAGATCATCCAAAAAAAAAATAAAATTCAGCTACTTGGGTTAAAGCACTGGGGGGCCTGGGCTAAACTGCAGCTCCCTGAGGACACCTCATGGGGTTTGGCATCTCCTTCACCTGCCATGTCTCTTTAGGTAGTCTGCCTCATCACCAGAGTGGCAGCCTAGCTACCCAAGGATGGGGAATGGAGGGGCAGGTTGAGCTTGAGCATCTTCTCCCACTGTGACTGTGCTGGCCCCTAGCCACACACATGGAGAGCAGAAATTTATACGAGCTGAAATCCTTCTTGGAGCCACGAGGCCTTCTAGCACAGCTCAGAATTGAATTTGTCAGCATGAAAGTGTGCCTTTTTCTAAAGCAACCAGGCAATTCACACAGCACATGCTCTGCAGAAAGCCCCTGTGGTGTTGCAGTGCCACATGGCACCCCTCCATTGCCTCTCCCCAGAGCTGAAAATGGAGCTGTTCTCCTTCTCCCTGCTGTTTGTCAAACTTTGAAGCATCCAAGCAGTGCTAGTCTATCAGCCTAAAAGTTATTTAAAGAGAGCCTGTCAGTTTATTATTAATAGTAGCAATTACATTCTAGCAGTTAGAAGACAGGAGTGAGGTTGTGAACATTCTGCATTCAGGGTTAGAGATCTGTTCAGCCCCAGCCTGTGCTAGAAGCAGCTTTCAAATGTGATTGTACAGCCAGACCCTCCTATCTCAGACCCAAGATACATCTTCCCACAGTCCATGGCACAGATATGAGCTCACTCTGCCACTCACCCAGCTGTGGCCACAGAGCCAAACTTGAGCTAATACACCCTTCCCCTCAGCAGTACCTACCACCTCAGGTTCAGCAAGGCACTCATCTACCCACATTACCTCTGGTCATCTTGGAGCTTGAGGCAGAGCATGCTGACAGTCACTTCTGGCACAGCAGGCAACAGCACTGCCTCATTCCCATGTGAAAAACACTGCTTTCCAGAAAGAACACAGACAGCCAGCAGAAATCCACACTGCTTTTTGCCCATAGCTGCATGTGAGCAGAGCACAAAAGCATTACTGAAATATAAAAATAGCTCATCTAACCAACATCATTTTACTGTCAGCAACTCCAAAAGGAGCTCTGAGCCACTGAGAATCTCCTTCCTAAAGAGGCACTAGAGAGTTTGTGCTTCACGTGCTTTCTTCAAGGAGGGGAAACTGAGGCAGAAAGCAATTAGACTTCCTCAAGGTCATGTAAGAAGCACATGCTTTCTTCAAGGAGGGAAACTGAGGCAAACAGCAATTAAGACTTCCTCAAGCTCATGCAATAGATTTATGCAAAACACGACCCCACCTGCATTTTAGTCCCTAGTACAGGTGCCACTAAGGTAGCAATTTAGTACGAACTGAGCCCCATCTGTTCAGTCTCAACTGGAGTTTCCCATCCCCAAATCTGAGACACATTAATTGATTATTTGAATTCTCCTGCTTTGCCCCAGTGTAAAGGCAGGGAATTTAATTTATATCTGTGCTGGAGGAGATTTCCATTTGCTGGATGACTTTATGCTGAGGCAGAAGAGGAGCATTCAGGGAAGTTTCCTGAGCCACTCCTGCTATGTCTGACAGAGCGTATCTGCCCACCCCCAGCCTTGCTGACATTTTTAAAATAAAGAAAAATAAACTGGGAAATAAGCAAAAAAAAAAAGGCTTTTCTTGTGGTGCTGCCCAGAGCTTTGAGCTTAACAGAACTTCAGCTAGCAGAATTTCCCCAATCTAATAGCATTTCGTCAGACTGAAGTTTCCCCTGTTCAGAAGTTTCTCTAGCTTGCTTCCCAACATCATGTATTTTCACATCCTCTCCATGTTTTGATCTAGATAAACCAACAACACACATTTTTATGACAACTAGCACTAGGCAGTGTTGGGGTCACAGAAGCTACAGGAGGTAAAAAACAGCTTTTTAAAACTCACTGAATGCTGCATCCACTCTTTTTGACATCCTAAGTCAGCAAACTTCATTAGTGATATGAAAGGCTACTCATTTTTCCCCTCTTTCCCTCTTCTTTCATTGTTATTAGTGGCTGGGTTTTGATTATATCATGCTAACAAACACCAGCTGCCTCCACAAGCATTACCATCAGAGGCAACCATGAGTACAAGCACTACACATGTGAAGGCATCACAATATTTACTGCTTTTTTTTATATAAATTGCAAGAGAAACCAATTCGCCTGCACCCTTCCAGTCTTAAAATAATAGACTTTGTAGGGTTAGTCCCTCCTATGAGCTTTGCTCCCACTGGAAAATCTAAATCCATTGAACAAATCCACTTACCCTTCAAAAAGTCCATCTCTTCTATCCATTCAAAACAAGATCCTTTCTTGCACATTGATCCTGTTCAGTAAAGAAAGAGTATTTTATCAGTTAAAAGCCAGCATGAAGTGTTAACTCTTTGTCCTAGCAGTTACAATCCTGCTTTGTTTGCACAGGGGATAATTTTATTTTATTTTATTTTTTTCCTCAGGAAAAGTGGGAAAAAAAGCTACACACTCCATCCCCTAACCAAAAAGGCACTGCACAGACACTGAAAGTGCTTTGCTCAACTGCAGTGGCATTACCAAGAAGTACAACAGTAAATAAAGCAAGCAAATGTTTTGAGGCAGCTGAACAAGGTGGTTTGAAGGCACCCAAATTACTGCAAACAGCCCATTGCTCTTTCTCTCGCACCTTCTACCCCATCACTTGACCATAATGGCACTTTTGCTGCTCAGCACCCTCTCTCCCCATCCATTTTCATTGCCCTCCACAGCTTCTTTATCACTTCCGTTGTCAAACACACAACTGCCTTGAGTTCAGATGTTTGCCATAAATCCTGGCAATAGACATCTAAGCCATGAAGAGTATAAATAAATTGGCTAGTTTTAAGAGGCATCAGGTGATAATGTATTTTTTCATATCACAGATCTAGCTCATGGCTTCACATCTGTACTGGAGAACTGACATTGCACCAACACCCATGCTCTGCTTGTCTGGCCCCTCTGCACTATTTTAAGGAGTATCTTTTTTGTTGCAGTAAATAAAAACAAAACCAACACGTGACTTCAGTCACTAGCAAAGAAAAATTTCCAACCCTTCCCTTTTCACATGCCCTGGAGTCTGTTTTACTCCAATTGGAAATTAAATATATATATATATTTATATGTTTGCTTTTAACTCTAAGCTTTGCTACAAAGCACTGAATGCTCCTGGGTTTCATGCTTGTGAACAGGACTATTATCATTTTCAAAGATTAAAAAATATAAGAGTTTTAGCTTCCAGAAAAAGAAATACCAAAGCCACTGCCTCTTTTTTGCTTTCAGTTTTGTGGTGGGTTGTTTTTTTCTTGTGGTTTGTTTGGGGTTTTTTTGGTTGTTTGTTGGTTTTATGTGTGTTTGGTTTTTGCTGGGTTTGTTTTTTTTTTCTTCATTTTTACACTGATGTAACAGCATTGACTTTAGTGGGATGTCGGGTTTATTCCAGTCCAATCAACAAAGAAAAATCAGTCTCTTTCTGCATATATTTCTATGAATATATATTTCTGTTAATAGTTGCATGGACACAGCCCTGCCATTCTCATCACTGCAAGGCACAATACAACTCTTGGCAGGCTGGACATCCAGTGAAAGTGGAAAGCTCAGCCTCAGTTAACAGTAAGGAGACAAATCTCAACCTGCTGACAAACCTGGAGAAACATGGACCAAGTAAAGCTGAAACTCTCAGAGGCCAAATTAAATGTGTTTGGGATTTTTTGGTTTGGTTTTGAGTGTTTGGTTGGGGTTTTTTTAATGTTTTAGCCACCATTTACTTTTTATGAAGGTGCACAGGGAAGAAAAGAAAGAAGAGGGAGTGGGGTGAGAGAGCTCATCTCATTTTCAGCACAGACATTTGCAGATGCTCTAGTGGGTAGCTTGGCACAAAGCAACTGTTCATGATACCAGGGCAGCACCCAACTCACTTCCAGTGTCCTCCATCCAGGTAAATGCTCAGTTTCTGTCTGAAATGGCCACCACTACTTCAGGTCATGACAATGTGCAAGAGCAAACCAAGGCTGCCACTGTTATCACAGCCATGCACGTGGGGTGTCTTCCTCTCTACTTTCTCTCCTACCTGGAAACTGGTTTTCACTTCACTGCAGCTATTAGGCATGTTTATGATGTAAGGGGGGTGGGGTGGGAGGTGACACCAGGCAGCAATTCAGGAAAAGCAGAAAAGAGAGTGGGAGAATGGAAACATTCAAGTGTTGACAGACTGTGATGCACAAATGGAAAACATATTCATTACTGGGAGCTGGTGTTTAGTATTTGCCATTTACATTTACATTTGAGAGCTCAGAATGAAAATGTGGTTTAGCTTTTTCAGAGGTGCTGTCTCTCACCATCCTTCCCTCTCTCTCCTGAACAGAGCTGCCAAAGACAACCAGCCTCCAGCACACTGTCAGGCTCTCCCCAAGGGCAGGGTCCTGCAGCACCAAAGCCAACCCCAGATTACTTTGGTTTCCAGCTGACCCCCACCCCAGTCCTGCAAACAAACCTGTTGGAGAAGCCCTGTTAGGAAGTGACCAGGGTTGAGCAGGGGAAGGAAGGAGGGTGTCTGTATAGGACAACCAAGGGCACCTTTCACCAGACTCTCCACCTCCCTCCCTTAGGCAAACCACTCCTGGGTGGTACAGCTGAGGCCACCCCCAGCTTTTACACTGCTGGTGTCACACTCAGATTAGCAGCAGCCACATCATCTGCACACAAGCCTCTGCTTTCTGCTCCCTTATCAGCTGACTGCTGCTACCACCACCTGATTTAAACCCTGCTGCTGCTGGCTGCATCTGTAATGCAGTCACCAGTGATGAATTGTGATGTCACAGGCACTAGAAGGCAGCATTGCTGAAGGAATCAGGATGATAAAGGGGGAAGAACGCCTATATTTACACACTAATGTCTTCCTAATCAGCAGGGCCAGCAAGGGAAATAGAATGAGGCAGGAGAATAGAATTAGCATTATTTGGATGCTAACTGGAAGAAACGTGATGGCTTTTGAACACTGAGTGTGTGTGCTGCTCCCTGGAAAAAGGAGGTTGTGTGCTGACACGACAGAGACAGGCTGGGCAAAGCAAGAAGAGAAGAGCTAAAAGGAGGCTGTCTCTCCAGAGGAGAAAATACAAGTAGAGAGAGCATTGCTTTCTGCATGAAGGCTTTCACTTCAAGGAGAAGCAAGGAAAATGGAACATATCTCAACAGGCTGAGGTGATTGGATTTTGTTTGCTCATTCCAGAGAAGGCTGAAACTCAAGACTTGACAGCCAGGTCTGTGCAAGAGTGTCCTCCCTTCCCACCCATCACCCCTGCAGCCTGGTGGAAAGCACACCAGAGTGCTTTGCCTGAACTTACTTTCTGCAGCTTACCCTTTCCCCTTCCACCTCTTGCCTTCAGCCTTTAGGGAAGGCTGGCTGGGAAACAGAGGTGAGGACTTCATGATGTCAGGCACGTGCCCTGTTTCACCTGCTTCTATCACACAAGAGCTGCCAAGAGGCATTCCCACTGGTATTTTTCAAATCCACACCTGACTGGCATCTGTAATCAGCTCCCTGCTCTCTGCCTCACAGCACTGTGGATGCTGATCACAAGATCTTTACTTTTGAAGGCAGCCTGGGGTGCACTGACTCCTTTTGGCTCTTAGGGAATACAAAATAATGACATGGTTTTGCTTTTGTGAACAGGAAAACGTTCAAAAGGCACAGTGCTCCTGACAGCTCCTGAAGAAATTGTGTGCCAGTGAGAGACTTCATTTTAGAGCCTAGGCTCCTCCTGATGCCCACCTATGGTCCTTAGTATTATTAGGAGATGTTTAAAGCCATTTCAGGGATGGCAAGCTCCAAGCTTTCCATCTGCAGAAGAAACAACTTTGTCTTGAACACTATCCTCTGTTCTGGCTGTGTGATTTGGCTAAAAAACCCCAGAGCAGGGGCACCTAGACCAAGTCACCCAGGAACAGATCCAGGGGGGTCTGGAATGTCTCCAGAGCAGGAGACTCCACAACCTCCCTGGGCAGCCCCTGCCAGGCTCTGCCACCCTCACTGGGAACAAATTTTTCCTTGTGTTTCCCCTTAACCTCTTGTGCTCCAACTGACTCCCATTGCCTCTTGTCCTGTGATTGGATGACACTGAGCAGAGTCTGGTTCCATCCTCCCTACGCTCACCTTTAACATATTGATAGACACTGCTGAGCTCCCCCCTCAGTCTCCTCTTCTCCAGGCTAAAGAGCCCCAGCTCTCTCAGCCTCTCCTCATAAGGGAGATGCTCCACTCCCTTCAGCATCTTGGTGCCCTGTGCTGGACTTTCTCCAGTAAATCTGTCTTTTCTGAACTGGGGTGCCCAGCACTGGACGCAGTATTCCAGGTGGGGTCTCACCAGTGCAGAGTAGAGGGGGAGGAGAACCTCTCTTGCCCTGCTGGCCACACTTCTCCTAATGCATCCCAGGATGCCATTGGCCTTCTTGGCCACATGGGCGCATTGTTGGCTCATGGTCATCCCCCTGTCCACCAGGACCCCCAGGTCTCTTTCTCCAGAGCTGCTCTCCAACAGCTCAGCCCCCAGCCTGTACTGATACATGGGGTTCTTCTTCCTCAGATGCAGCACCTTACACTTGCCCTTGTTCAATTTCATTCCGTTTCTCCCTGCCCAGCTCTGCAGCCTGTGCAGGTCTGGCAGGCAGCACAGCCTGCTGCTGTGTCAGCCACTCCTCCAACACTGAGCCCTGCTGGGGGTCAGTAGCGATTTCCAGGAGCAGCCGCAGCTCTGGATGACTAGGAAAGCTTTTTCTGCGGCCTTCGCTGCCAGCCCCCGTTCGCCGGTCACTAGACGCGCGGAAGAGACAGTCTCTGGTCCCGCCGAGCCGTTCAGCGGAGGAAGCTTCGTCTCCACGTCCTCAGCGCTCGCTGTGCTTTAACCCGCACAGGCTGGGCAGGGAGCCGAGAGGCTTTGCCCGGAAAGCAGTGCCTTTCCCGGCGTTTCCGTGGGAAAGGGGCAGCGGGAGAAGGGCGCGGACGCGCAGCAGGCGGAGACGTGGGGTGCGCTGGCAGGCGGCGGCGGGAGAGCGCGGCGTGAATCGGGCCTGCAGCGGCCCCCAGCGGCGGCGGGGAGAAGCCGGGCCCGGGGCGCCCCCGCGGGCGGGAGGGGAGAGGCGAGCGCGGGGCTCCCGGCACCCTGGGCTGGGCTAGCGAAAGCCGTGGGGGCCGCTTCGGAAAAACCACTGCAGCTGTGAGGTTCCAGTCTGTTCGGAAACAAACCGTAAACGGAACGCAACAAAAAAACCCCAGCAAAGCCCAAGCAAACTTCAGTCTCACGGCCGTGCAGCTCTCAGGGATGCTCGTGGAAGATGCGAAGTGAAAAGTTTCTGGGAAAAGGACACGTGTATTGTTCTCTTTGTATTTATTCCACCAGACTTCTTGCTGTGCTGTTTTCGCTGGAGATGAGCTGGAAATTAAGCCTTGATGGTGAAAACTCAGCATCTGTACATTTACCCGGTTAAAAGAAATATTTTCAGTTTCACATACCTGTTTCTTAAGAGGCTGAGAGTAAATCTGTCTTTCTTCAAGATAAGAAACATTTCACATTTCATTTCAAAGGAACGAAGATAAATAGTTCTGCACAACAAGGGCAATGTTTCAACCAGACCGCCAGTAATAGATGCTCCATGCTGAATAGTCTTATGTTGCAATGACAATATAATCAATTGATGGATGAGTTAAAATCTCTTAGAACTCACTCAAAATCTACTCTATATACTAGCCTAAGCATGTCCATTTTCCAGATAGGCTGCATCCATCAGTAATACCAAGGGAAGGGATAGGCTTCTCAAATAATGATTCTTTGAATGCATCGAGCTTTTATTTGCTTTTCTACTGTGCCTCATCTTTCCCATCCAATCTAGCACAGGTTTGCCTCATAGAAGTATTTTGTGATATGGAGAAATTATGTCAGAGGAAACAGAAGTACGGAAACTGGATTATACCTATAAACCAGGCTCATCTAGAACTAGCTGTTTGATGAAGCCAGAAGATACCATACGATTTCCTCACCTTCCTTCTATGATTTTTCCAATTTACCTTAAAATCCTCCTTTGTCCCATTTGAAACCTTCCCAGGACTGGAAATGAGAGGGATGTAGTAATACAGAAACTATCTATTCTGGCTAAAACCAGATGTCATACATTCTAGCACTGCCCTAATACATTTGTCAGGCATGTAAATTTGGGAATTAGACAACACAAGTTCTGAACCTAATTTTTTCCACACCAAATTAAACATCTGAGTTTTACCCACCACTGCCCAGTGCTGCCGTAGGCTACATAATTGCCTCTTCTTAATTAGCTGAAGCTCTGCATGTCTTGTCATTTATATGGTTTTGTGCTATGGATATAAGGATTAACAAGGATTTAGGATTTATATCTCATTTGAAAGACGAATAACTTACCACTTCATGTATTTCACCACTGGGAAAGTTAAGCAAATTGCCATGCACTCCAGGGCCCTGTGAACTCCTGTCACCAGAGGGAGGTCTGGAGAACATGTGGGTTTTACCACTTGACCCCAGAATAATTGTATCTACATCTGGCGAACAGAGGACTGAGGTGAATCCTGAAGTTTATGAGGCTACACTGATAACAGCCAGCACCATTTCATGCTGAGGGAGGAACTGCTCAAGAGTAGTCTCTGAATGGAGCAGGAAATCTCCTGTGGGAGCAACACCTCCCATCCTCCCTTCCCTCAGATGTTGGGGCAGGAGCAAGGAAGAGCAAAAAGAACTCCTATTTGTGTTTCTGTCAGCTTCGTTCATCTTGAAACGTTAGCTGCAGCATGCCCACAAAATCCCTGGCTGAGACAGTAATACCAGAAGAGAGCCTATTTCTCAAGCAGGCTGAGGTTTCAGTCACCACCATTCTCCCACACATTTGAACTCCCTTCTCCCCCTTCATTTTTTCATTCCTCTCTCAAGCATCGTGACAAGTCAGCTCTTTGGTTTTACTGTTTCAATTACTCCCTCACAGCACTTGAACTGCTGAGCCCTCCCACAAAATCAGAATAATGAATAATGTTAATCATCAGCCTCAGTATATCCATTTCCCCCTCCCAAGCTTGCAACATGACTAGAGAGACACAAGCACTGACAGCTGAACAAATCCCACGGAGGACTGGCACAGCAACATACCCTGGCAGTCTTCTCAAAGAGCTTTTCCATAGCCAAGGGTCTTTCTTCCAGCAACTGGCTACAGAGGACCCAGTACCTCTTGAGAAGCAAGGCTGCAAAGGAGCCCTGAGGTACACAGATGCCCAACACAACTAAATAGGATCCTTCCCTCCTTGGACCTCCTGAAAAGTGTTACTCCTTAACCTCCCCCACATGAATAGCCACTTCTAGACATGGTGACCAAGGCACAGAAAGGTCATATGTTTCCAGCCTGGGCTGCCTTTAGCCTCATTGGCAGCCAAAATCAACAGTCAGATAGCTTCCCTCTGTCTAGGCTTGAACTGGACTGTTTCTTATTAAAGAACCACACAGACATGTGTAGCATTACATACAATATATATATTGCCATAACATTATACTACATATGAGATAATATATATTGCTGTTACTCATTCATACAGAAGCCTATTTCTCTAAGGGAAGTCCCTGTCATTACTGACTCCTCCTTGGTCAGCCTGACTCCAGCACCAGGAATCACATTTACCTGCAGCCTGGGGAGGCATCAGTCACTTTGTCATCAATACCCTCACAATGGTTGAAATTGTTGCTCAATTAATCGCCGGGTAGATCCTGCCAAATTGCCTGCAATAGCTCTTCTTTTGGCATGGAAGGAAAGAATAGAGTCAAGTGCTCTGAGGTTGTGTTAGCTTGGCACACACCCCATCACCCATGCCCTTGTCTCTCCAGAAGTTGGAAGCATGTATGAGATACTTGCTTTGGGCAGCTGTCCTCCTCTGCCAGCGCCAGGGAGAGATGGGGCAGTCAGAGGGAGCACAGGGTGAGAGATGCTGGAAATGCTGTCCTCAAGCTTCAGACAGGGACTTGCCTTGAGGGACCCATGCAGATGAGCAAGAAAGAGAGGACAATGCTTGAGTGACAGAGAAGCAGCTGCCAGAGGGATGGAGGTAAAGGCGGAGGCCATTCTCAGAGGGAGGATGCCAGAGGATAACTCACACACCTCCCTGCTTCTTCAGCTGGGGAGTGGAGCCCAGAGGAAAAAAGGTGGTTTACTTCATGTGCTGTGGTGGTGACAGGGAGCTTGCTCCACTGGGAGAGTTTCAGGAGGATCAGCATCACACAGTGTCTTTTCCTTTCTTTCCCTTTATGAGCTAGGACTATCTGCAGTGTTGAACAAGCCAACAGACACCCAGCCCAATCCTTTCTGATTCAAACTCAGAGGAAGGGGACTGCCCTTGCCACTCGCTCTCCTTGCCAAGAGAATGAAGCAGAAACACAACTCCATGTACCCTGGAAAGCCAAAAGTGTGCATTCACCTTATCCAGCACAAAACTACACCATCTGGGGTTACCTGCAGCTTACCCAGGAGTGCACAGTGGAAGCAAAACCTCTGAAGTTAAGCAAGAAGCTCATTAAGCATGCAAAGAATATGAGGAACCAATGTTGAAAACTATTACAAAAATACTGGCTGTCATCATGGGTTATGGAAGATTTTGGGTAGAAACCTGCTCTCTTACATATTCCTGTGCAAGTTTTTCACCATTAGCTTGCCTTGCCTGAAAATGAACTCAGCAAATCATCCTGTGAAGACATTAACTTTGCAAAATTTTCTTTAAAAATACTTTAAAACAATGATCATTTTAATGGGACATTTCAGTCTTCGTTTGGAATGGCTTTTCAGCCTTGAAATTTACTTCTAAAAATTAAAAATCTGAACCCTGAAAAGAAAGCTTTTGATATTTTTACAATGCAGTGTGACAAATGAGCTGTTTTTCACGTTGCCAATTTGCTGAAAAATATTTTTAACAGATCATTCAAAACATTTTTTTTCCCAAAATATTGACACTTTAAACAACTTTTATTGGTTGGGTTCTTTAAACCTGGCTTAGTAAGGACTACATATTTTGTGATTTATTTTATTTTTATATTTCTGGGGATGCAGTTTGCCACATATTCCAGTCATCCAGATACTAATGATTTTTAATTAATTGCTTTACCACTCCTGGCTGTAAAAAATGGATGTAAAAATGTCAGAAATATAAATGAAATGTCAACTAATACACTACATTATACATGTATTCTAGGGGGAAAAAAAATAAAAAAACTCTGAGTTGCAAACTCCACCTTTCTCTGAGTGAGTTCTTGGTAGGTTTGAGAATCTGCAAAGTAGATGTTCTCATTTCTTCTGCGAGTTATTCCACTCTTCAGCATTTAGCAGGAAGAGATGAATACTGTGGTTGTCACACTCTTTCAGAAAGGTACTTTTATTCCTTTTTAGAGACAAAATTATGCTTATTGTTTCAATTTCAGGTACCCAAACTCCCCTCTAACAGTACTGCTGACAATATTTTCCACAAAAAGAAAAAATAAAGCTAGACTGGAGAAAAAGGTGGGGGTGGTGTAGAAGAAATTCAACTCAGTATAAAAAGATCAAACACAAAGATGTTCTAATTTGAGTAATTATTGTAAGTAACTGAATAAAATGATCTATTTTTGTTAATATAAGTACTGCTTTTTTCAGTGTGTTATTTTAGTGCTATTTTTAGTGGCCCACCAACACTGGGATCACCATCCTGACCCAACTAAATATATTACCTTGTAGTTGACAGTGACAGGTACCAGCTGCCTGTTATTAAACTGCAGGAACATTCCAAATGATGAAACAGTGTCTCCTTCTGAAAACCTGAGCAAGTTCCTGCTGCCATGGGGTTTGAATGGAGCCAGATTGTCTCAGCAGGGAAAGCACAGTCCTCCTGACCCCCCAGAAACTGAACCTTTAAAACAGAAAGAAGGAATCAGGGCAGCAAGGAGCAGGACATGGTGTTGTCTGCCTCCTGAAAACCTGTGTCAATAGCTCTAGAGTGGCAAGAAATTGACTTTACTATCCTGAAACAGTGGCTCTGGTGGCTATTTACAGCAACTTGGAAAGTCAGCACAGTGTTCAATTATCTCCTTGCTCCTTCGGAAAGTTAAAGAGGTAAGACAGAAGGTGAGAAACACATAAAGACAGAACATTACCAGGATCTGCACAATCTGCTGGGAGCGAAGCTCTGCTATATGGCCCCATTCACAGCAGCATCATCTGTCTTCCCCTCCCAGCTCACCCACTGACTTGAAGCAATTTCAGTTTTAATGAATGCTTAAATTCAAATATCACTGGAGAACTACCCAAGACTCTGCATACAAATATTTGTTTCATGCCTTCGGTGCAAGGTGACTTCCTTTTCAGCCTCACTGGAAAGAAGCCCAGCCAGAACCTGAATGGATATTGAGCAGAGCCTACATTACCTTGTTTTAAACATTCATACAGTGCACACCAATATCACAGGTAGTTGTGGTGCCTCACTGAAGCAGAGCTCTGCTGGAGTTGGGAGGTTACAGGCAATGAATCCTTTCCTCATCAGGAGTGGACTGACACATCCAGCAAGCTCCATGTACCAACTGGAAATTCATGTGTTTTCAGTTTCAATGCCTCTGTTTGATTTTCTCCTATAAGAGAGAAAACATCTCTCAGTTATTTTTCATTTTGCATTTGTTCCTTTACCCCTCCTTCGCCAGTCAACCTTAATAATACCCTCTAAAAATAATTAATAGTCTCAAAGTCAGAAATATATAAATTTTTCTGCACCTTTGACTATTTCTCCAAGCTATGGAAGCCCAGGGCATGGCACAGAACACTGTCCCAGCTCATCACAAAGCAGAGGTGTAGAACTCATGCTGCTCCAAGACAGTAAGGAAGAGCACAGGAATGACATTGATGGATTCCCTCTCTAACTGTTCATTAAGATAATGAGAACAAGCTATCAGAAGGATTTCTGACAGAAGCATATTTGAAGGAAGGACCCCAGAGAGGGGATGAGGAGGCCTGAAAAAAATAAATTTGGAGATTAGAGAAGAGGTAGCACAGGAGGCTGTGCACAGAGGGCTACAGAGGCAAGGAGGGAGAATACCACAATGGGGAGGGAAGCCTGCAAAATTTCTCACCCATTTTCTCACCATTTTTTAATGAAGAGAGCCTGAGGAGACCTGACCCATGGTCAGGCACCACACGCCATGGTCATGAGCATTCCCCTTCCCCCTGCACAAGACCCTCATCAAAGTGTGGGCAGGAGGAGAAGGGTGTGAGAGGAGCCCCACAGGGAGGGGACAGAGGTGCCCTTTGAGCAGGGACAGCCTTGGAGGAGGTGGGAAGGCAGGTGAGGGGGAGTGAAGGTCCACGTTGGGAAAATACATCTGTCTTCCTCACCACAGCTTCCTTTTGCCACCCTTTGCCCCCCACCTCATTAAAACTGTGCTACATGACAGGACTTAGCAGAAATAAAGGCAGAAGCTGAAGATGCTGAGAGGAGCTTGCCTGCTGCTACAGCTTGGCAGAGGGCATCTGCAGTGCCCAGGGAGTGTGGGTGTCTGCCCAAAGCCCAACACACACTCACACAAACCCTCCAGCAGCTACCTGTACCTGTCAACTGGCCACCACAACCCTCATACCACCCCCACCTCCCCCCCCTTCACAAATGTCATGTCTTTCTGCCAGAAGCAGCTCTCAGCAGCAGGCAGAAAAGACACTCTACTCTCTGCCCTGGCTTCCCCAACATCCCTGGAGGCACCAGGGAGGGGCTTCCCCCCCACCTCAGATCCCCTGCTCAGACAAGCAGGTATTTGAATGAAACACCAGAGCTGCTAGCAGTGCTCAGCTCTCATCTTGTCACGGGCTCCCTGCAGGCAGAGCTCTGCTCTTGCAAAAGCTGTTGGCAAGCACACCAATGCCTGTACAAACTCCTTCTGATTCTCCAAGCAAGAGCCCCCTAGGTGAGAGTGAGTATTTTCAGGCAGCTCATAGGGGAAAGGTGGAAAAAAGGCAGCTCCCTCAGCATCTACGCAGGGAGCAGGACAGACCTAAGGTACATCATTATTTGGATGCACTTGCCCCACTGCAAAGCCCCTGGAAAGCAGGCAAAATGGCAGCACACCAGGCAGAGACCCATTGCAGCAGCATGGCTGCTTGCCTGGGGTTGTTTCACACAGAGATGAGTGAGAAACCAACATGTGATGCTGGCTGTCAGCTCTACCAAGTTTTAGCTCATCTCTCTGGCTGAATGAAAAACTTTCTCATGGGACTTTTGGAAATCCAGGCTCAGGCTTCATGACTGAGATAGGGAGCACCATGGTAGCCCCTCTCACCTTCTCACCTACCTGGACTACATAAATCAATGAAGGGTTCAATGCTTTGGCTACAACCCAGCAATATTGCTCTTTGAAACTATTCAGGGCTGCAGTAAACCCAAAGATGTGACAGCACCCTCACATTCTCCTGGAAAAGAAATATTAAGGAGGCTGTGGGATATTCATGTGAAGATTCCACTTAAAGAAACTGGAAGAAAAAGAAATGTAGGTGTGAAGGACCTGGGGAGACTAAAATGGGGGAAAAAAAACCCCAAACATGTCAAGAGAATAGTGTGAATGTTACAGAGAACAGAAAGAGCAAGAAAAAGGATGAAAGTAGCAGAAGAGCACAAAGCCAAGTAATAGTAATATATATAAAAGAAAATTATACCAATCAACAAAAACATACTGTAACACACATAGCAAAAGGAAAGGACAAGAGTATGGGCAAAAAGGACAATTTAAAGACAAGGGAAGGGAAAATACAGGAAAGTGAATCAAGGCAAATGTGAGTCAAAACATGAGGCAAGACCAGTAGGAAAAGATAATGCAAAAGGAGTTTGAGATCCTGCTACAGTTAAAAGCAGGACCTTAAATGAAAAGGGGAGCCTATTTCACTGAAGAGTGGTGTAACAGCAGTGCAGAGCTCTTCTTTGGAATTTAGTGTTTCACTTGAGAGCACTGGTGAGCCAGGGCAGGAGGTGCTCTCCCCGTGCACTTGCTGAAGAGCATGGCATCACTGCTAGCAGGCGTGAGACCAGGTACCACTGCAGGGCAATGCTCATTCTGTCTCTCCTTGCCTCACTCACACACAAGCCTGTCAGTGTTTCTGGACTAGCAGCCAACAAAGCAAAGGGCAAAATCAATTTGACCATCACCTGAAACTCCTGTTTTTCAATGTTGAAGCTACGAGCTCAGTTCTTACTGATGATCTGCATTTCCCCAATAAAACCAGATTATTACCAGCACCCACGTGAGAGCCATTGCAGATGTAATCTTACCTTATGTTGAGGATCATTATGTTTGCATTATGGCAGGTCTGAAACCCTTCTATGGTCCCTTTTCCAAACCTCTGAAGGAAAAGAACAGAAAATTATTCGAGCATTTTCTGACAAAAACAGTTGCTGTCAACAGTGCTACATTTTTCCAAGGATCTCCACAGCTAAATTCACCTAGAGTTTGTTCCATCACAAAAGGAAGGACAGAAGAATGGGAATGGTGACCTGTGAGAGAGGTGCTGGCAAGCTAGAGATGCCTGAAGGTAAAAGAAGCTTGAATGACCCCAGGAAATAATTAAAAGGAAAGAGAAGGACACACCTAGTGGAAATATCACGAAAGAGGTTGTCATGTGCAAAGAATATCCACATCTCCACATCTATAGCCATGATTAATTATGAGAGTAATGGATTCTTTGCCTATCTAGAATGCAGAACAAGTGAAGTGTTGTGTAGAAATGCCATTAATCTTCCTTGATGGGTACATTATTTCGACTGAATTCTACCTGACGTTTCAAGTTGCTTTCAATATATTTTATTGTATATTTTTTCACATTTTCAGTGCTCTATTGCCAAAGATTCCGAATCATCAAAATTAATCAGCAGCCTGGAACAAAGCCAGATACAACAAATAAGGAACCAGGCTCTTTTGATATTCTCCCAATCCTAGATGGAGTATAACTCACATTTATTGGTATGGGAAGATCTGGGGCTGCTCAGAGAAGAAAAAAAAAAAGAGAGAAAAAGAAAACAACACCGATGTGCATTGTTGCAAGAAACTGCCAGGCACTGTAGATGAACAAATGGTTACTACTCCTGCTCCAAAGCAGTTGTTCTAGTTGTTGTTTGGAGATCAGAAGACAGAGAGGACTTCCCAGGACACCAGGTACCTCATGAGATGCAAGTGTCACACCAGTGTAACTGAGGGAGGTCTCTGAGGATGACAGAAAACACTTGGACTCCATACATAAAACCTGCCCTGAAGGCTGGATTGCAAATTCAAAGCTACTCCTTTAAGGGACAAAGACTAAGAAATACATTTGCTTAATTGCCCCTGAAGGACAGCCTGATGTGATGGAGAAAATCTTCCATGTAATAAAAGTAAATGAGAATCCATACCCCTGCTGCCTGTCGTAGGGTGCTGTGCCTTAGCACACTGGATACCAGCTGTGTAGAAGATTCCCAGTTAGAGGACACTGACTGTGCTAACTCCTCATCAGTGCCAACAGGCACAACAACAGGAAGCTAACACTGATGGGAAAGAGAGCAGACCCGAAGGAGAGGAGCAACAGTTCCTACAAACCATGAGACAGACAGGTGAGAAGCTTCAGTGGAAGGAGAAGCAACTTAGAAAGTTGGTGTGCTTTCCTCCTCCTTCCTCCTCCCCTTTCTCCCAACAAACAAACACTTCACAGAAACACAGAATCACAGAATGTCAGGAGTTGGAAGGGAGCTAGAAGATCATCTAGTCAACCCCCCTGCCAGAGCAGGGGCACCTAGACCAAGTTACCCAGGAACAGATCCAGGTGGGTCTGGAATGGCTCCAGAGCAGGAGACTCCACACCCCCCCTGGGCAGCCCCTGCCAGGCTCTGGCACCCTCACTGGGAACAAGTTTTTCCTTGGATTTACCCTAAGCCTCATGTCTCCTGCAAAACTTACTTGCTAAACTTCAGTTGTTAGTGGTGGCAGCAGCTGCAATAGCCTGTAGTCTGAGCCAAGCCCTCATCCCTGTGCAGGCACCAGTGGGGCTTCTTCTCTGCATACCTCTGCATCAAACCATAATTAAAAATTCCCTTAAGAGAGGAAATCTCCTGCCTGCTGATATCCCCAAGCTCAGAGGAATGCTGCAACAGCAAACACCGTGAGAGGAATTTCATGCTGAGCCTCAGCACCAGGAGGACACTATCATTTTCCAGTGCTGTTTTAAGGGATGCAAAGATGTCATCACCAAGGGGACTTAAAGGATCTATTACTGCAAAGCTTTTTGACAAATAAAACATAAAGTAGCTCCCTTTGCAGACAGAGCAGCAGATAAGGAGGAGAAGGGAAAAGATAGAATCAGCAACACCATTTTCGTTATGGATTTTGAGCGTTTGAAAACTTGCCTCTGAAGGCAGCTTAGTAATTAGCAGCAGCTTACATTTTTGGGGTTGTTTTTGCACAGCTCCATTACACTGGCTAATGGATGGATCTGTGCTAGTGATGATATCAGGAGTGGGTGTTCTTGCTGACATAAGCCCTGGCTACTCTCAAAGAGCCATCTCCATTCACACACACACACATCTCCTTTTATATATATATATATATATACACACACACACATATATATATACACACATGGTAAGCATTTGACATCTTAGAAAAGCTCTGATAGAGTCTTTTTTTTTCTCAGAGTATTTAGCATTAATGTATGAACTTTCCAGTTCATGCAGAATAGAATTAAAGTGTTTGCTCTAAAAATAATTGCAACTGAGGCACAATAAAGTTGCTCTGAGAGATGCACTTGCTTCATATATAATCCTAGGCTATTATCTACACTACCTGTTGCAGGGTTGGACAAATTAAAAGATTATGAGATCTTGCTGTCTATGCTGTATTTACCACTATGGGCCCATTTAAATAAGGCACTTCTGAAATCTATTGCTTCCAAAACCCAAATTGAAAAGCAGGCATCCTGTAATTTCTTCAGCTCCAGTGTGCTGGTGCATCCTCTGCTCCTCACCTTGGAAACTTTTCCCACTGACTTCCAAGAAAGAACAGAGAATGGGCTGCTGATTTTTGTTTCAAAAGAGAAACCAGGAGGAGCAAATACAATTATTTTTGGCTTCTGCACACAGGGTACACTGCCAGATAAGAACACAGTTGTTTGTGTTCTTTGGAGAAATCTTTCAAATCTTTTTCTATCAAAATGCATGATCTTTATCACTAACTAATGCAAGCCAAATGCCTAAAATACAGGAAGAAGCCTTGGGTTTACCTTTTTTCCCCCCTGGGAATAACATTTTCAGCATTGTGAGTGAGAATACAAGCCAAAATTTTGCTTGGGTATCAGCATCCATTAAGACTACCGATCATCTCCGCTCCAGCTTCATTAGGGCTGTATTGAGACCTTTCCGTTGACTTGAATGGACGCTGCATCAGCCTTTCTACTGATGCAATTCAGGAAAGTACTTAAGCATCTGCACTTAACTTCCAGCCCCAGGCTAAACTCCACCGAGACAGAGGCGTGCTTCAGTGCTGATCTGATCAGGAAGTCGGCTAGAGAAACAGTAAGTAAAAGCATTAATGGAATTAGGAAGACAGAAGAACGAGATTTCTTTTGTGATGGCTGCTTCAAAAATCCTTCCCCTCCTTTAGAGCTGCCCCTCCCCTCTGCTGTCCCATGGAGCAAGACCATCCTTCCATCCTTCCTTCTTGCCAGGCTGTGGCTCTCCACAGCAAGCTGCTGAAGGACTTGTTTGGTTTTTGTCTTTTTAATTATTATTTTTTAATATAAGAAACTGTGTACTGTGCATTATAATGCCACTAAATCAGCTTTTAGCAAATTAGTGGATAAAGCCGCTGTATAAGACAGTGAAGGCAGACTTCTCTACCAGCTCAGCCCTGAAGAAAGAAACATTGGTGCATAAATACTTCTAAAGATATTGATTCTCCAGCACTTCTCCTGGATGAAAGCACTTCTTCTGGATGAAAAGTACCCTCTTCCCATCTCCTACCTCCAGCACAGGGTCCCTTAATCAAACAGGAATGCCTGTTGATCCCCAGTGACCACTGAGCTGGGAAGCAGATGTGTGCAACGTTTCCCACGCTGTGGTATTGACAACACCTACTTACTCTCATATTCCCAGTGGGCTTGCCAGCTGCACAGCTCAGATGGCTCCAAGCTGCCGAGAAGTTCCCTGGAAAGGCAGATGGAGGCTTCACCAGCTTCACCAGATGGAGGCTTCACCAGCTAAGGCAAAATTCTGGGAAGGGCAGACACTTCATGTGGTGTCATCCGAACAGCTGGGCAGGCAGGGTGAGACTGCTGCCTCATTCTTCACCTTCAACATACATATTTCTATGTCCAGCCACGATTTTAATGCACCTTGAGGACAGCCAGGCAGCCAGGGAGGCTGCAGAGGCAACATCAGATCAAATATTTGCACGCACAGAGGATCCAGTTGTCTGAGAGAGAGACGGCCTTTTCTGAAATACTTCTAGCAATTTGTTTTGACAAAACCCCTTCTTTCAAACACTGCGTTCAAACAGAACTGCAAGTTTTCCTTAGAAAGAAAAGCATCCCTTTGAAATAGACTGTAATAAACTATGAAGCTTAGGCTTTAGTAACCCACTTCAATAACTGGAAAAGTGTTAAATCCATTATTTTCAGCCTTCACACACATTTCCAGTTGTCTGAGAACACTCATCAGCAATGAATTCCTCTTTGCACCAACTGTGGTGAACTATAAGTACTGTCAGCTTGACTTTGTATTTGGTATTGATTCTTTAGGGCCTTCAGCAACCTGATCCAGCTTTGAAGCTGACCCTGCTTGGAGCCAGAGGCTGGACCAACCTAAATTATTCTGCAACCATAAGATTCATATGGAGAGGAATTACTGTGGTCACAAGAGAACTACTGAGTCAGGATTGCTCCCTCAGCAGCAGAAAGGGGACCAACTTAACTTCAGACTGCTTGAAAATGAAAGGACAAAGAATGGGACAGCAGAAAATCTACAACTCTCAAAATCCCAATTATTCACACAAAATGCATCACAGTGTTAGAATCCTGTATTCTCTCAGTTTTGTTGTATAGGAAATAGTTGTGCATCTCCACTGTGTGTCATGACCCTGTCCCATCCTACCTGTAGCCATGTCCCATAAGCACTCACTCTTTGCTATGTAACATAGAAAGGTTCAAAAGCATGTAAAAAGGTTACAGTTTTCTATTAAACTTTTCTATCAGGCTAGTAAATTCCGTTTATTGAGCAACATGACTGCCTGAACATTTTTGGTATGCTATAATGCATGAGATATTGTATTATCCAGTGCATTTCAATCTTGGAAAAGTTTTTAAAGAATGAAACACTTGCAATTTAATTTTAGGAATGTATTAGCACATATACTATAGAGGAAATACATTCATATTCAGCAGCATTATAGTAATTCCTGTTATCACAAAGAAATCTACTCTACTGGCGTTAAAAATGTACATGAAGATGGTCTGTATTCACCACAATTATTGTTACTGTTAAGCATTTAAAAAGCCTGAGCCCATTACCAATTGATGGCAGTTAACAAGAGAAGAAATTTTGTGATTAAAATCCTAAACTTTAGAAGAAAAAAAAGTCTAGAATGCCAGTATTTGCAGAGAAATACTAGATTCAGAGCTCTAAACTAGGATTTAAAATCATTTTAAATGTGTTTAACAGATTAACAATGCATGCCTGAGTAGACTTTGCACAGTGGAGGAACAGAATAGGAATGTGGAATTACCCCAAACTTCACGTATGATGAGGTTGTTCACTAGGTGTCAGAACCAACATTTAAGGTTTCTGAGGTGATCTTTGAATGGTTCCCAATGCACAATTAGTTTGCAAAGAAAACTCTGATCATTTAAGAGAGGAAAGTGTTAGACAGCCAAAGGTTGAAACTGAAAATGATGCAGCAGGTTTTTGTACAGAGAGGGTGAATTAGGCTGCCTGCTGTAAGACTGAGAACTCTCAGACCAGCTGCCATAAACTCAGAATTTGCAACAGAAGATCTGGCAGCACGTTCAAGAAGCTGCACTAGTATGCAAGAGCAGATATTGGAGTCTGTCATGTTAATGATGCTCCAGATCAGTGTTCCACTGTGTGTAGGCTATGTACAGTTGAGGAAAGTATGAATGGAACTTCAGAATGGAAAATCTCAACCATTTCTGGTTATATTGTTATAGCTTTTGTTTGCAACGTCATGCTAAATAGCAGGATTAAAGAAAAAGAGAGTAAAACCACCAGCAAGGAAANAACGTTTCCCACGCTGTGGTATTGACAACACCTACTTACTCTCATATTCCCAGTGGGCTTGCCAGCTGCACAGCTCAGATGGCTCCAAGCTGCCGAGAAGTTCCCTGGAAAGGCAGATGGAGGCTTCACCAGCTTCACCAGATGGAGGCTTCACCAGCTAAGGCAAAATTCTGGGAAGGGCAGACACTTCATGTGGTGTCATCCGAACAGCTGGGCAGGCAGGGTGAGACTGCTGCCTCATTCTTCACCTTCAACATACATATTTCTATGTCCAGCCACGATTTTAATGCACCTTGAGGACAGCCAGGCAGCCAGGGAGGCTGCAGAGGCAACATCAGATCAAATATTTGCACGCACAGAGGATCCAGTTGTCTGAGAGAGAGACGGCCTTTTCTGAAATACTTCTAGCAATTTGTTTTGACAAAACCCCTTCTTTCAAACACTGCGTTCAAACAGAACTGCAAGTTTTCCTTAGAAAGAAAAGCATCCCTTTGAAATAGACTGTAATAAACTATGAAGCTTAGGCTTTAGTAACCCACTTCAATAACTGGAAAAGTGTTAAATCCATTATTTTCAGCCTTCACACACATTTCCAGTTGTCTGAGAACACTCATCAGCAATGAATTCCTCTTTGCACCAACTGTGGTGAACTATAAGTACTGTCAGCTTGACTTTGTATTTGGTATTGATTCTTTAGGGCCTTCAGCAACCTGATCCAGCTTTGAAGCTGACCCTGCTTGGAGCCAGAGGCTGGACCAACCTAAATTATTCTGCAACCATAAGATTCATATGGAGAGGAATTACTGTGGTCACAAGAGAACTACTGAGTCAGGATTGCTCCCTCAGCAGCAGAAAGGGGACCAACTTAACTTCAGACTGCTTGAAAATGAAAGGACAAAGAATGGGACAGCAGAAAATCTACAACTCTCAAAATCCCAATTATTCACACAAAATGCATCACAGTGTTAGAATCCTGTATTCTCTCAGTTTTGTTGTATAGGAAATAGTTGTGCATCTCCACTGTGTGTCATGACCCTGTCCCATCCTACCTGTAGCCATGTCCCATAAGCACTCACTCTTTGCTATGTAACATAGAAAGGTTCAAAAGCATGTAAAAAGGTTACAGTTTTCTATTAAACTTTTCTATCAGGCTAGTAAATTCCGTTTATTGAGCAACATGACTGCCTGAACATTTTTGGTATGCTATAATGCATGAGATATTGTATTATCCAGTGCATTTCAATCTTGGAAAAGTTTTTAAAGAATGAAACACTTGCAATTTAATTTTAGGAATGTATTAGCACATATACTATAGAGGAAATACATTCATATTCAGCAGCATTATAGTAATTCCTGTTATCACAAAGAAATCTACTCTACTGGCGTTAAAAATGTACATGAAGATGGTCTGTATTCACCACAATTATTGTTACTGTTAAGCATTTAAAAAGCCTGAGCCCATTACCAATTGATGGCAGTTAACAAGAGAAGAAATTTTGTGATTAAAATCCTAAACTTTAGAAGAAAAAAAAGTCTAGAATGCCAGTATTTGCAGAGAAATACTAGATTCAGAGCTCTAAACTAGGATTTAAAATCATTTTAAATGTGTTTAACAGATTAACAATGCATGCCTGAGTAGACTTTGCACAGTGGAGGAACAGAATAGGAATGTGGAATTACCCCAAACTTCACGTATGATGAGGTTGTTCACTAGGTGTCAGAACCAACATTTAAGGTTTCTGAGGTGATCTTTGAATGGTTCCCAATGCACAATTAGTTTGCAAAGAAAACTCTGATCATTTAAGAGAGGAAAGTGTTAGACAGCCAAAGGTTGAAACTGAAAATGATGCAGCAGGTTTTTGTACAGAGAGGGTGAATTAGGCTGCCTGCTGTAAGACTGAGAACTCTCAGACCAGCTGCCATAAACTCAGAATTTGCAACAGAAGATCTGGCAGCACGTTCAAGAAGCTGCACTAGTATGCAAGAGCAGATATTGGAGTCTGTCATGTTAATGATGCTCCAGATCAGTGTTCCACTGTGTGTAGGCTATGTACAGTTGAGGAAAGTATGAATGGAACTTCAGAATGGAAAATCTCAACCATTTCTGGTTATATTGTTATAGCTTTTGTTTGCAACGTCATGCTAAATAGCAGGATTAAAGAAAAAGAGAGTAAAACCACCAGCAAGGAAAGGAACAGTCATATTTGTGCAACATGTCAGCACACAGCACAACGTCCTCCAGCACTAAGTCCCTGACAGATGAGGTTTGACACACCAAAATGATTTTCATTGAAACTAGAAGAGCTGCAGGTTGAAAACATCCAGGCTGCTAGCAGTGCTGAGCAAACCTCTGGGTACCCAACCACGGCAAGACAAAAGAAGAAAGGGCAATTGAGCAGTCTGGTTCCAGCTTCAGAAACAATCCCTTTGTTATTGCATCCACCCGCAGCTGGCAGAGCTCACACCAGCTGTGGAAGTCTCAGCTTTGCAGCCATGGCATAAGTGGCATTTCAGGAGCATTTCTTCTGAGCCACACAGAGTAGCATTATGCCTCTAGGCATAAACTGATCTCTTGAGTGAGAGTAGCATTCATGTGAACCAATCAGCCAAGAATTCTGTTAAAAAGATCTATATATTTCTGTCTAGGGATGCCTAGTTCTGCATGTCCACTGTCATCATGGAAAAACAGACCCCTAGGGTGATGTGGAGCAGGAACCCAGCACAAGTCATCAGTCACCCCAGAGAGTTAAAATACTTTCCTGGCATAAAATAAACCCTGTTTGTGTCAGTCTCCAAAGTGCATTTTATACTATGCCAATCCAAACATGGGATGGACAGCACCTTGGGCCATGTTAAGTATCTTAATTTATGGGCAGTGTTTATCTGCTCCATCTCTCCTCTTTAGTGCTAAAAAAACTGCTGGGGAATAAAGGTTACTCTAGATGTGCATGGATGAAAATTACATAGAACATTAACATGAGTTCAGCTAAAGGAAAGTCTTCATAAAAGCTCCTCTGAGGGCTCAGGTAGCCCTCATCACATTTATTAGGAATTTCTTGCACACCAGTTTGAGAGATAAGCAGTCCAGAGCAATAGAAATGTTGCCTTTTCCCTGGGTTTCATTTTCTGTGTATTTTGATTTTATTTTTTGGATGCAGGGAGATTATAGGCAACATGAATAATGTCAGAGCAGAGGTGATTCATTTTTATGATACTTTTTTCAGCAATGACATGTGAGATATGAGCAATACTGTGTCAGTTGCTTTGGCTCACATTTGCATCCAATCCTCAATGAGTAAAATGAAATCTCACAGCTGCCGACATTCAATTTCTGAGGCTCTCAGGATTTTCATCACACATCCACAACAGAGAGAAAGCATCTCCCAGATGACTCTTGCTTTAAAGTTACAATATTATATCTCTTTTTAAGGACAAAAAACCAGAACGAGGATTACTCCCAATAAGTCATTGATACTGCATGCTATATGCCATTACACAATTACATTGAATGCACTTGATAAAAAGTTTATGCTTGTGCCAAAAATGCCAAGTAAACACATTTATTTGCTGTGCATCAGTCTAAATTGATTGCAGTTAACATGGCAGTCTTTCCTCTGAAAGCATCTCAGGATGGACTGCCAAGTTATAGTGGCAGATACATATTAGGGGCCTCCTAATGCTGATGGTCCAAAGCATAGCAGATCAGCTGTCAGGGAGAAGTTTCCTCCTTATGTGTGATTTAAGGGTTCTCATTCAACAGATCTCAAGTAGCCATTTCAGCTGATAGCTTATCTTCAGGTAAAGAAAGCTTTTAAAATATTGATGGATCTAGCCTTTCAGCCTTCAGCTATTCTGCTCTCTCTTTCTCAACCCACTCTATGCATCTCAGAGCTTCTCAAACAGCTCATGTAGAGAATGTTGTGCAAAAGGCACATGATCCAAACCTAGGTGATGTCAAAAAGAATTGCAATGACTTAAGTGCAGCTGGACACAGAACCATGAAAGTCCAGTCTGTGTCTGCATTAACAAATTAAAGATCTGTAAAAAAAAACTTGGTGCTAGCATTTCAAAACTTTCAGTGATGAAGGAAGGGTTTAGTGCTAAGCATTTGCAGTCTGGTTCTATGGTGTGCAGTGCTGCAGGAGCAACACTTCTGGTTTTTATTCACCTGAAAGGTGCCATCCAAGACCATTCCACCATGGCAAGTGAAGATGGACAGCTTCACTTCAGCAGTAAACTTATCAAGCCTAAAATGCTTGGTGAGGCATGTCTGTATGTTATTACATGCTGATGTAATACTTACCAGTATGTTACTGTGTTTCTTGACATTTTAAGTATGGAAGCAGTAGCTGCAGTCCCACAATGCTGAATATGAACATGTTTAGTCGTGACACTATGAAGTATCTATGACATTGTCATTATTAGGCTTAATAAATAGTAGGCTTTTTGAGATTAAACATTCTGAATTCGATTGAGATAGATGAAATCAAAAGTCTACCTAATACAGACTTTTATCTGTGCAGCAGCCAACATCAGGAGTTTCTGAAACATCCTTTAAATTACCCTAACCAAAAGCACATAGCAGTGATTTATCTCAGTGCTTTGTGTTCAGATGGCAGCACCTACACAGCTCAAGTCCCTTCCCACAGCCTCCTTCAGAGCAGAAAACTAAACAATCAATGCATGCAGAATAGCTTTGTTGGCAGAAATAACAGGTGCAGACCTTCTGAAGCCTGAGAAGACTTGTAGCCTAGAAGACAGTCTTTCTGGCCACTATGGCATGCAAACTGTGAATTGCTGAGCAGTGTGATTGGAAGCCTGTCTCCCACAGATGCTGCCATTGGTACAGACTTAAAACACAAGAGAAAGCTACAGCTATTCTTTCCTGGCACTAAGAAGATAATGTTAATCTGCTATACAACATGCTTTGTTATCAGTGCTCAAGGTAAAACAGCACATAGCCATCTGCCATGCCACTAGTTTCATACATATATATATATAAAAGAAATTAGGATTTTTGTCAATCTCAATTCCTAAAAAGGAAATAAAGGAGAGACTTCACTCTCCTCAAAATTTAACTTATCAAAGCACATGAACTATTATCCCTGTCAGCAACATCTTCAAAGGATTTGAAAGGTTTTACAAGCATGTGTCCCAGGGGGTTTTGTTAGCCTCACTGACAACATCCCAAGTTTCTACAATGCTCTGTCTGAACAACTGAGCTCTGAACTATAATCCTGCTCACAGAGCACCTGCCAATATACCTAGTGAGCATTTATGTCTGTTGCATTAGTTCACTCCAACTCAGTTCATGCTGTGCCAGTCAGGTATCAATTCTCAGATGGGAGAAGAAATACCCATAATATTGGTAGCTTCCTAAATTATATCTCTGCTGTAAATCACTGCACAAATGTTCCCAGATGAGTTCAGTTAAACAGTGCAGGGCAAGCCACCTTCACTGAGATACCTCTCAACATATACTTGAGTAGAGGGTTGAGTGCACAGACCTCCTTTTAGCTCCTATCAAGGACATGTTTGCAGGCCCTGCATAGCAAATTTCTTTGTGAGCCTAAAAAAGCATGGGTAGTCTAATAAATCTCTCTGTCAGCAAAACAAAGGGGTGGGGAGGAAGAAAAAAAAAAGCACACTTAACTTCCTACCATATGCAGTTCATTTTCTGCTGCACTGTCACTTCTGTGCCTGTGCAGGTTCCAGAGCTATTTATCTTCACCTTGCTCTCTTCAGTGGGATCTTGGATTTTGTGCAAAGCCTTCCCAAAGAGTCTCCACTCCATGCTGTCAGAACAATATTCCATGGAAGTTATCTTTGCTTTTTATTTCACAGAAAATGTATAATGCAGCTTTGTTTTACTGGAGAGACACTGATATAGATACTATCAGCCAGAAATTATATCTTAAAAAACCTGAATATTTTAACTATAAGTCTGTCCCTGGTTTTACAAATAAATTCTAATTTGTTTGTTTGTGGTTTTGTTTTGCAATAAATTATCTTCCCTGCTGCTGAGCTTTTCCATCAGTTGTTGTCAAACAAAGGACAAACAATGCTTGCCTCTCCTCTCTGGTATTACACAAGGCCAATAAAATTGCAGCTTTGAGTGTGAGAATGTACCCTACCTCTTCCATCCCTGCCCTGAAGGTGGCCTTCATCTGAAACATCAAGTGCTGTTGGTTGACCACTGAGTTCTATTTCACCTGCCAAGAACATTTGCAAGGCCTTGAGGTTCACCCTGTGTTGTCAGTTTGGGATATTGGATTAATTTCTCACAAAATATGATCTAGAGCTAACACATTCACAGGGACCTCATCTGTGTAGGATAACTGCAGAAAACTCTGCTAGGTCTGGAGTTAAACTCCATTCAACCTTGGCTTTCCACCTGGCCTCAAAGAAGCCACCTTCAAGATGAAAGTAAAAGGGCTTAGGATATTTTATTTTTTTTCCTCCTCCATGTTTTAACCATTCTCACAACCTTGCCCTTTGCCCCTCTGAATAGGAATGAGAGTTCATCAGATAATAATTGTCATAAATGTGAGCTGATGGCATTATGAACTATTGCAAATGTTAGGAAATATTTGGACTTTGCCACTGTGAGCACTGCATGATATCAAAGGTGATGCTTTGGAGGGGGTCTAGCTGAAGGTGCTAATTGGCATTTATTGAGTCATATTTGTGACTTCAATCTAAAGAGTCTGATCTGTGACTCCTTTGCTGTGCCAAGTTAAAATATGTAAATGACCCCTCACCATTAACACATCTCAGCTGCCCTTGTATTATGCAGTTATCCTTTTCATCACTTTGGACCAAGTCTTTGGAAGCAATTA